>APFE030482287.1:270215-340089 GCA_000404065.3 Pinus taeda
GCGTCCGTTGGTGATCCAAATCTGAAGCCGGTAGAACTGCATGCGGCTGTCATTTCCTAGATCTACTGTTTCTGACTGCTTTCGGGCCGAGAGGACTGCTCTGTTGTGTTCGGAGCATATGTTCCAGTGAGGAACCCCTTTCGTTTCACGCGAAAAGGTTTCCGGTAGCCCTATCTGCGTCATTTTTAAGATCTGGAGGTATACAATCTTTATTTGCAGTTTACTATTATTTTCTCTCTGCTTATTTCGGTTTCGGTTTATTTAGCTTTTTTTAAACCAGATCTATACCTTTCATTTCTGCGTATGCTCTTTGCCCTGCGACTTTGTGCGATCTGGGCAAATCAAAAACAGAAAGAAAGGATTTTTTCTCATGCGTATGCTCTTTTCCCTGCACCTTAGTGTGATCTCGGAAAATCAGAAACATTGAGAAAAATATTTAGTTTTTCGACTAAAGCTAACTTTGAGCCACAAGGTTCATTTTTTTTAATATATAGTTTTTTGGGTAAAGCTAACTTCGAGCCATAAGGTTCGTTTTTTCTTGCATGTCCGTGTTGTGTTTTGTGTTTTGTGTTTTGTAGGGAAAAAGAGGTTTCTCAAGGCAAGCACGCAACCCAAAGCCCCCCCACCCCCCGCTCTCTCTCCCTCTCTCTCTCTCTCAAATTTTTTGTATAGATAAATTGGTTCAAAGCTATTTTAAGAGAGTAGAGGTCTTGGGTTCAAATCTCCATTTTTATGGGGGCGTTTTTTTTCATTCCCGCACATTCGCGCACTTTGCCGGCAACTTCAACAAATTTTCTTCAAAAAGCCATAACGTCTTCATCCGGAAGCCTTTTCAGAGCCGTTTTTTTTAAAACAGCCTAATTTTTCGAGATCTATCCATTGGAACACTTACTTTCAGCATCTTCAGCTTCAGTTTAAAAAAAAAATGGAAAGTCCATGCCAAGTCATTCTTGACAGCACTAACTACTTCCAATGGGTATCCTACATGGAAGATTTACTTAGAAGTAAAAGTCTCTACAGAATAGCCACGGGCCAAGAGAAGAAACCAACAGATGAAGACAAGGTTGCAAAATGGGAAAATAGACAAGATCAAGCACGTGGTTTGATAGAGATGTCTATTTCTCCTGATCTTAGATTTCATATTGCAGATCTTGATACTCCTCATGCAGCATTAGAACAAATCACTAAAGTTTTTGGGATTAAAAATGAAATTAGAGCCCATCAACTTGAAAATGAGTTGCTTACATTGGATTCTAATAATTTTTCTTGCATTGAAGATTTCTTGTGCAAATTCAAGACCCTTAGATATCTCTTGGAAGGTGTTAAGGTTAAGAAAGCAGATAGTAGCCTTATTTATTCCATCCTTACTAAGTTGGGTCCAGCCTACTCTGTATTTTTTTCCACCTTCCATTCTACAAGGGAAGCTTTCATTTGTCAAGGAAAAGACTACAAGGCCCCTTTCTTTGACTTTTTTTGTGATTCTTTAATAAGAGAACAAGAAAAACTCTTACATCTTGGTCTTCTTCATCTTGGAAAATCTTCCAAGAAAGCGTTAGCCGCATAGCAGCAACCAAATTTAAAGAATCCTAAGAAGTCATATCCCAAGAAGAATGGTCCTAAACCAAACAAGGGTCCTAAGCAAACTCAGCCTCAAAATGAAAGATCATTTCAACAAAATGATAAGACCAGTAAAAAAAAATGGAAGAAGACTGATAGACATTGTAACTTTTGTAATCGAGATGGCCACTTAGAATCTAAATGTTTTAAGAAGATGGAAGCCTTGGAAGCCGCAATGAAGAAACATAACATCCATGTGGAGCATTCTTCTACTTCAACTTCAACTTCATCTTCAGGAATGGCACTTTCTGCATGTCGTTGTCAATCATCTCAGCCTGGTTATGCATTAAATGTATCTTCTTCTTCTCATTCTCATGAGTGGCTCATTGATTCTGGAGCCTCTTATCACATGGCCAAAAACAAAGCCATGTTTTCTTCTTTACATGATTCTAACTATCTTGCATGGAAAAGGAAAATGAATGATGTTATCAGGAGTAAGAATCTATCAAGGTTGGTTAATGGTGAACACAAGAAACCTACAAATGCTCAAGCCTTGATTAAATGGGAAGAAAAGTGTGATCAACCAAGAGGAGTCATTGGTTAAATAGTTTTAGATAGTGTTCAGGTGAGTACTGAGGTAGAAGACAACTCGGTTGAGGTATGGATAATTATTTCTTCTTTATTTGATAAATCTAATGATGTTTCTGCTTATTACGTTGAAAAGAAGATTCATGAGATAGATCCTACTAATTTTGATAGAGTAGAAATATATCTTGCTGAATTGAAAACCTTAAATGAAAATTTAAATAATTGTGGTAAAGATTACAAGAAGACAGACATTGCTCTTATCATTCTTGTAGAACAAAAATTTCCATTTTGTTTTGACATGTTCATCCAAACTAGGAATAAGCCTCTTGAATTTTCTCAAAGTACCATGAAACCTACTTTTGATATTTGTAAAGGATTGATAAATCACCAAGAAAGGTTGATTGCTTCAAGACAAGTCTCACCTAATAAAGCTCTTATGTCACATATTAATAATCATGAGAATTTTTTTAATAATGATAAAGGTTATTATTCACACACTTCTAATCATATTAATAATAATGATCATGCTTCTCATGAAAATCATGAAACTAGTAAGAGGAAGAAAGTGTATGATCCTTGTAAGCATTGCAGTAAAACTAACCATCCTAAAAAGAATTTCTTTAAATTGAAACGTTTAATGGTTAAAGCTAATAAGAAAATTTTTAATGAATCTCAATTAGCTTTATGTGCATTTGTTGTTTTCTCTAGTAATTGTTCTTCTAATGTGGAATGGATAATGGATTCTGGTGCTTCTAAACATATGACTTGGAATGTTTCTTTATTTACATCTTATGACACTAATAAGCACTCATCTCAAAAGGTTTCTATTGGTGATGCTAAACAACTTTTCGTAATTAGTTTTGGTAATATTAATGTTTCTAATGGTCAATTGGAAGATGTTTTTCATGTTCAAAACATGCCCATCAACTTACTTTCTATTTATCGTGCATGTCAGAAAGGTTTTAAATTTGAAGTTTGGCCTAATAAATATGTTCTTAAAGATATCAACCGAAATTACAAAGTAGTCTCTTCTAGTCACATTGATCATACAACTGGTTTATATAAATTTTATGGTTTTAATTCAACTAAGAGACAACCCTTTCATTCCTATGTTGCTCATGCTGGTGAACTAAGTCAATTATGGCATGAAAGATTGGGTCACTTGAATTATGGTAAAATGCAAATGCTAACTAAAATGGTTCATGGTTTGCCTAATATTTCTTCTACTACTGGTGTTTGTGAAGAATGTGTTCTTGGTAAAAATCATAGATAAATGTTTGATAAAGATAAAGCCTCGCACGATAAAGAACCTTTGCAATTAATTCATAGTGCTATCTTTGGTCCTCTTGAAGTTTCTTCAATATATCATTTAGTTTATTTTCTTACCTTTATTGATGACTTTAGTAGAAAATCTTGGGTTTATTTTTTCAGAAATAAAAGCGAAAAATTTGTAAAATTTCAAGAATTTAAATCCATGGTTGAAAATGCATCTGGTAAGAGTGTTAAAACTTTTTGATCTGATAATGGGGGGGAATTTGTTAAGTAAGAATTTGATGCATATTTTTCTAAACATGGTATTCAAAATCAAAGAACTGTTCCTTACACACCTTAATAAAATGGTGTTGCTAAAAGGAAACATAGAACTTTAGTTGAAATGGATAGATGTATGATTTCTTATAAAGATTGCATAATGAATTTTTGGCTAGAGCCATATGTTGTGCTAATTTTATTTCAAATAGAGTTCCTACTAAATATGTTAAGCATGTTACTCCTAAGGAAAAATGGGATAGACATAAACCAGATATTAGTAATCTTAAGGTGTTTGGTTGTGAATTTTGGGCTCATATTCCTAATGAAAAACAGAATTCCAAGGCTTACAGCTTGTTCGATCCTTCTAATCAAAGTGTCATAATCAGAAGGGATGTTCAATTTCATGAAGTCTCTTCCCCACCTGAGTCTACAGAATCTCATGTTATCCTGAATTTACCAATACCACCTGTTACTCCTATTTCTGTTAGTCCTTCTTCGAGCTTTGTGCCTCTTATTGATCTTGATTCTTTCTCTCCCTCAAGTAGTCCACCTGAAACTCATGAAGCTCTTGAACTGACTCATGTTCCTTCTACTCTTCCCCTTTGGGTTTGGAAAGCTATTGAATCTATAGGTAGTGACATTATAAATCCTTCCGACACTCGTCGAAATAGATCTAACATTTCTCTTATGACCAAAGTTTTGGCCACAGGTGATCCTACTACTTATGTTGAAGCTAAGGGTAAGCCTCATTGGGAACAAGCTATGTCTGTTGAATATGAATCTCTTTTGAGAAGCAAGACTGGGTCTCTTGCTCCTCTTCCTTTAGGAAAGTGTTTAGTTGGCTGTAAATGGGTTTATAAAACTAAGTTCACTACAGAAGGATAGATCGAAAAACATAAAGCTCAATTAGTTGCAAAAGGTTTCAAGCAACTTGAAGGTATCGATTATAATGAAACTTTTGCTCATGTTGCTAAAATGAACATAATAAGAAGTATCTTATCACCTTCTGCATCTTATAAGTGGAACATTCCTCAAAAGGATGTTAAAATTTCCTTTTTAAATGGTGATCTTACTGAAGAAATTTATATGCAACAACCTCCTAGTTTTATTTCTACTGAATACTAAAGTTTAGTATGCAAACAAATATTTATATTGTCCCAAACATGCATTTAGGGCTTGGTATGATAAAATTGATGAATATTTCTTAAAGAATGGTTTTTAGTGTTTTATATCTGATCCAAATCTATATGTTAAGAACTTTGGTGATAGTGTCCTCATTATTGTTTTATATGTGAATAATCTAATTATCACTGCCAACTAGCTTGTATTAATTCAAGATATGAAAATTGCTCTTCAGAAGCAGTTTGAGATGGAAGATATTGGTACATTGCAATATTTCTTGGGTCTTTAGATCTGGCATATGGCCGACGTTTTTTTCTCTCTCATCCTAAGTATGTGACAAATTTATTGACTCGTTTCCATATGAGTGATTGTAAACATCCTCCTATGCCATTTCAATTCGGTGTAAAGTTAACTATTTATTGTACCACTCCACTAGTTGATGCTACTCTTTATCGTCAACTCGTTAGAAGTTTGATATATTTAACTCATAGCAGACCAGATCTCTCTTTTGTGGTCAATATGGTTTCTTGATTTATGGAAAAAACTCGTGAAATACATTGGTAGGTAGCCAAGATAATTTTGCAATATTTATAGAGAACATTGAATTATGGTGTATTTTATTCAAGCAGTGCTACAGTTTTACTATCTGGTTATGCAAATTCTGATTGGGCAAGTGATAGTTCTAATCGATGGTCAACTATCTGTTACATATTTCAACATGGCTCAAGTCTAATCTCTTGGTCCAGCAAGAAGGTGAAGACTCTTTCTTTATCTTCATGTGAATCAGAGTATAGAGCAGCCAAAGTAGCAGCTAAAGAAGATTTTAGGTTATGGAATGTTCTTAGTGAGCTTGGTCTGGTTCCGAAATCTTCCACTGTGTTGAGATGTGTCAATCAGGGTGAAACTCAAGTTGCTTATAATCTGGTATATCACTACAAGACAAAGAATCTCGACCTTGATGCTCATTCTATTCAAGGTCTTGTCGCTAATGGTATTCCTTCTCTGGAGTATTGTCCTACCGAGAAGTAGGCAACCGATATCTTCACCAAATCCTTGATAGAAGTGAAGTTTGTGCACATTTTTTCTTTGCTTGGGATGAGGGAAGTGGTCATCAAGAGGGAGAAGTAAAGACTCCTTCCTTCCTTTGTGTTAGGATAGGCGCTTCTCCCAACCATTATTAAGGGAGAGTGTTGGAATATATTATATTCCTTGGTGTTGGGTTGTGTTATATTCTTTCCACGACTAGCCCACGTAGTTAACTGGGGGGTTAGAGGGGGAGTGGAGCACCCCCTTACTTGCAATGATTATGTAGTGGGGGGGGGTCACAAGGGATTTGAGGTGTACCTGTAACCCTACATTATGGGGTTCAGGGAATCGCATAGGAAAACTTTGGTTTTGGACCCTATGTTAGGTTGGGCGGACCCACCTATGGTTTTGTGCATGATTTTTGCACATGTTTTTTGGACGCGATGGTTTTCTGTCCATGGTTTTGGATGCGATGGTTTTCGATCCATGGTATTGGATGCTTTGGCATGTATAAATATGTATTGTAACATTGAAAGGAAAATAATGAAAAATCACACTGGCAGTCTCAGTTTTGGGATCCAGGGGAAAATATCTGTGTATATGTGTTACATGTGTTATTCTCTCACATTGTTTATTTTCTATGTTTTAGAATTCATATGCAGGTAATTTTTGTACGGGTTTAAAACCTACTTTTGGTATCAGAGTAGATTTTTCTTCAAGGGGATGCATTTATTGTTGAGGGGTTTCACTCCGGCCTCTGGTAGACCCTGTTCAGTGGGAGATCTGCAAGATCAATTCGGGTGGTGAAAGAAGAAGGCGAGCAGTGGAAAGATAGAGGTCGAGAAATTTAATGGTTAGAGTTTTGAGTTGGGGAAAATCAATAAGAAGGATTTGTTGGTGGATAAAGGTCAGTGGATCACGGTAGATCCGGGTACTAAACCAACCATAGTGTCTGATGAAGAATGGAAGAAATTGGATCGAAAGGAAAAGAGCACAATATGACTATGTGTCTTAGATTCAGTATTGTTGAATGTATTAGGGATAGCTACAACAAACGCTTTGTGGGACAAGTTAGGGACTTTGTACCAATCTAAGTCTCTAGTGAATAAACTGTTCCTATAGAAAACGTTGTATAACCTAAGGATGAAAGATGGAGACTCGGTGACAAAGCATCTGAACACATTTAATACTATGGTAAGTCAGTTAGCATCTGTTGATATTAAAATTTCAGATGAAGCTAAGTGCATCAGTTTATTGTGTTCTCTACCAGATTTGTGGGATAGTCTAGTTATTGCAATAGGTAGCAATGCAAATGCCTTCTCGTTTGATGAAATAGTCTCAGCCTTGGTGATGGAGGAGATGAGACGGAAAAATATGGAGAGCCAAAATGGTGATGCCTTCTCTATACAAGGATGGTCCTAGAAGAAAAACAAAAAAAAGTTATAGAGGTAGTCCCTGTTTTGAGATCCAGGGGAAAATCTTTGTGTATATGTGGTTTATGTGTTATGCTCTCCCACTGTTTATTTTGTATGTGTTAGAATTTGTATGTAGGTAATATCTATATGGGGTTCAAACCTACATTTGGTATCAGAGCTGTTTTCGCTTCAAGGGGATGCCTTTGTTGCTAAGGGGTTTCGCTCGGGCCTATGGTAGACCCTCTTTAATGGGAGATCCGCAAGATTGATTTTGTTGGTGAAAGAAGATGGTGAGCAGTGGAAAGATAGAGATCGAGAAATTAAATGGTCAAAGTTTTGAGTTGTGGAAACTCAAGATGGAGGAACTATTGGTGGATAAAGATTAGTGGATCGCAGTAGATCTGGGTACTAAACCAACGGGAGTGTCTAATGAACAATGGAAGAAGTTGGATTGGAAGCCAAAGAGCACAATATGATTGTGTGTCTCGGAATTCACTATTGTTGAATGTATGAGGGGAAGCTATGATGAAGGCTTTGTGCAAAAAAAGCTGTATAACCTGAGGATGAAAGATGGAGACTCGGTGACAAAACATCTGAATGCATTTAATATTGTGGTAAGTCTGTTATTATCTGTTGATATGAAAATTTCAGATGAACATAAGTGCATTAGTTTGTTGTGTTCTCTACCAGATTCGTGGGATAGTCTGGTTATTGCAATAGGTAGTAATGAAACTACCTTGAAGTTTGATGAAATCATCCTTACCGACGGAGGAGATGAGACGGAAAAATATGAAGAGCCAAAATGGTGATGACTTGTTTGTACGAGGATGGTCCCAGAACAAAAAAAAAAAAAAAGATAAGTCATCAAGTGGGATATCTAAATCTAGACGCAAATCTAAATCTCGAGGAAAACCTCTAAAGGTGGTGTGCTGGAAATGCAGAAAGGAAGGGCACTACAAAAGGGACTGTAAATATAAAGCTCCTGATAGAGGAAATGGATTTGATGATGTTCCTTCTATAGAGGCGAAAACCACCTCAGATGAAGGTGGGGATGTGTACTTGCCCTCTTCAAGTACACATGTAGATCATGAGGCATGGTTGATTGACTCAGTTTCACCCTTTCACCTCAGTCCCCATAGAGAGTGGTTCTACGAGTATGAGAAATATGATGGTGGTGATGTCTTCTTGGGGATGATAGGAAGGCTAGAATCATTGGTCATGGAAAAGTAAAGTTGAAGTTGCAAGGTGGAAGGGTTAGAAAATTTTTGGGTGTTCTGTATATTCCTACATTATCCAGAGATCTGATTTCTGTAAGCAATCTGGATGATACAGGTGTAAAAACAGTGTTCGAGAAGGATACCTGCAAAATGGTTTAGGGAGAACTGGTATTGATGCGGGGAGTTCGGATTGGAAATCTGTACAAGCTGCAAGGTAGCACTATTATTGATGGGTGTAATAGTTTTGTGGTTCCTGAAAGTGGAGAAGAAAATATAGTGGTCTCTAGAGAAAAGACCATGTTGTGGCATCGAAGGCTTGGAAATATTGGAGATAAGGGCCTTTGAATACTTCATGGTAAAGGTACGGTAGAAGGTATGAGTAATAGTTCTGTAGATTTTGATTTCTGTGAAAATTGTGTATATGGGAAGTAGAATTAGGTGAGTTTTCCCTCTAATATTAAGAGGACGAAACATATATTAGAGCTTGTGTACAGTGATGTGTTTGGACTTGTGAAGGTTCCATCACTGGGTAAGTCTATGTACTATGTATCATTTATAGATGAATTCTGAAGGAACACATGGATATATTTCCTTAAGAAGAAATCTAAAGTCATTGATATGTTTAAAGAATTTAAGGCTCTCGTGGAAAATCAGACAGAGAAGAAGATAAAAGTGTTGAGGAAAAATAATGATGGAGAGTTTTACAGTAAGGAATTTGAAGAATTATCTAATAAGTGTGGTATATCATGGGAAAAGACTACTCCATATACACCTCAGCAAAATGGATTTTTAGAAAGAATGAACAATACGTTAATGGAAAGGGCAAGAATCATGCCCAGTGGTGTTGGGTTAGGACAGGAATTCTGGGCAGACGTGGTGGATACTTCACGTTACCTGGTCAACAGGTCACCTTCATCAGCATTGGAGGATAAGACTCCACAAGAGGTATGGACTGGTAAGAAACCCTCTCTTTCACATCTAAGGTTATTTGGTTGTGATGCATCTGTACATGTTCCAAAGGAGAAACAAACCAAGTTGGATAGTAAATCTAAAAAGTGCATCTTTAGGGGTATAAGGATGGTTTAATGAGTTATAAGCTTTGGAACCCAGTAACAAGGAAGGTTCTATACAGTCGAGATGTGGTGTTCAGAGAGGTGAAAGATGTTATTGAACATGAAGTCCAACCAAAGGATCCTGAGAAGATATAGTTTGAGCTAAAGGAGGAAGAATCAGACTCTACAGCAAAGGAGGAATCAGAAGATGAAGAGCCGCAAACTTTGGCTATGACAAGATCAATTCGAGAAAGAAGGCAGACAGAAAGGTATAGTCCATCAGCTTTCTGTTCAAATTTCTCTTTGTCTGTTACTGATGATGATCCCAGAACTGTGAAGGAAGTAGTGGATTCAGAGGATGGAAAACTCTAGAAGTAGGCCATGGTTGATGAAATGGCATCTTTGCACAAAAATGAGGCTTCGGATCTGGTGGAGTTTCCAGCTGGAAGGAAACCCATTAGCAACAAATGGGTGTTCAAAAAGAAGACAAATGTAGAAGGAAAGGTGGAGAAATACAAAACTCGGTTGGTAGCAAAAGGTTATTCCTAGGTGTCGGGAATTGATTTTGGTGATATTTTTTCTTATGTTGTCAAGCTAACTACTATTAGATTACTTTTATCTGTTACTGTTGCTTTTGATTTTGAGGTAGAACAGATGGATGTGAAGACAACATTTCTTCACAGGGATCTGGAAGAGGAGATCTACATGAAGCAACTTGAAGGCTTTGTGGTGAAGGGTAAGAAAGAACTGGTATGCAAGTTAAAGAAGTCTTTGTATGGGTTAAAATAGTCACCAAGGATGTGGTATTAGAAATTTGATACATTTGTATGGGGACTTGGCTTCACCGGAAGTAAAGTAGATCACTGTGTGTATTTTATATTAATTGGTGACTGTGTCATTTATCTGGTCTTGTATGTGGATGATATGTTGCTGGTTGGAAATGACAAAGAAATTATCCAGGATTTGAAGACCGAATTTTCCTCCAAATTCGACATGAAAGATCTTGGGGCTACAAACTATATTTTGGGCATGTAAATTAAAAGAGATGGGGCAAAGAGGAAGCTCTGGTTAAACTAGAGGAAGTATGTCGAGACAATATTGCAGAGGTTTAATATGCAGGATAGTAAACCGGTGAATGTTCCTATTCCTGTAGGTGTGAAGTTATATATTGAATAGTGTCCAAAGACAAAAGAAGAGGAAGAGGACATGTCCCATGTTCCATATGCAAGTGCAGTCGTTAGCCTGATGTATGAAATGGTCTGTACTAGACCAGACATTACACATGCATTGGGAGTATTAAGCAGGTTTATGTAAAAACCAAGGAAGGAGCACTGGAGTAGTGAAGCAGGTTTTCAGGTATTTCTGTGGCACTATTGATTATTATTTGTGCTACTAAGGAAGACCAAGATTAGAGAGAGTGTTGGATACTCATGGCTTTGTTGACGTAGATTGGGTTGGAGATCTGTATTAGAGAATATCTACAAGTGGGTATTTGTTTAAACTATTTGGAGGTGCAGTCAGTTGCATGAGTAAGAAGAATTCCGTAGTAGCACTATCAACTACAGAGGTAGAATACATGGCAGCCACTCATGCAAGCGAGGAAGCCATTTAGTTGCAAAGGATGTGTTCAAGTATGGGGTTAGTACAAGAAGCTATACGGATAGATTGTGACAGCCAAAGTCCAATTTTCTTGGCAAAGAACCCTACATATCATTCAGAGATAAAGCACATTAATGTTTAATATCACTTTTTGAGGGATATGATAGAAGAAAAAAAGGTGTTTCTAGTAAAGGTGGACACTTTGAAGAATACTGCAGATGCATTGACAAAATATGTGAGCTCTGAGAAGTTCTCTTGATGTAGAGAAACAATGGGCATTTCAGGGCTGGAAAAATGACTAAGCTCTTTTGTGGTGCCCTGTGGAAAGAAAACAACAAGTGGGAGAATGTTGGGTTGTGTTATATTATTTCCACAACTAGCCCACAAAGTTAACCGGGGGGGGTAATGGGGGGGCAGAACACCCCTTTTGTTGCGCCAATTATGTAGCGGGGGGGGGTGTGGTTCACAGGGGGTTTGAGGTGTATCCATAACCCCACCTATCGTTTTATGCATGATTTTCGCACACGTTTTTGGACGCGATAGTTTTCAGTCAATGGTTTTGGACGCAAGGGTTTTCGGTCCATGGTATTGGATGCTTAGGAATGTATAAATATGTATTGTAACATTGAAATGAATATAATGAAAAATCAAGCTAGTAGTCCTGGTTTTGAGATTGAGGAGAAAATCTCTGTGCATATATGTCTTATGTGTTATGCTCTTGCATTGTTTATTTTCTGTGTTTTAGAATTTGTATGCAGGTAATTTTTGTACGAGGTTAAAACCTACATTATAAATGTCATGATATCATTTGATGTAAAGGTCATGTAAAAATGTATGATGTCACCCCACTACGCATTGGAAGGATGATGTAATAATTGCAAATTTTTTAATCATGTATGAACATTTGGTATATCACCACTTGGTTGGGTGATTGATGTATGAATAAGTCAGTGATGATAGGAAGGCCATAATCCTTTATTTGAGTGATAGAGTCATGTACTTCATTTCATATCCATCAGAGATTCTGGTAAAAGCTCAGGGGGAGCATGATCAGAGAATTAAGCATGTGTAGAGAATCCCTAATGGGGAGAATATCTTGGTCTACCATTTTCCCTTGATGTTAAAAGGGGAGATTACCTTGGTGTTTTGGTTGCCATTAGGTCCAAAGGGGGAGATTGTTGGAATTATGATACAATTTTTTTCCTTGATGGTAGCTCACATAGATGACAGTTCACATTGCAACAGGTTAACAAAAAAGGATTACAAATTAGACTCCATAGGTTGAAGAAAGAGAATGTCTTAAGAATTATATGGTTGTTCACTTTGTCAAAGTAGCACATACACGTGGGTCCACAGAAAAAAAAGGTGTGTATACGTATGCACACACTTTTACAAAAGGAAAAAAACGTATGAGTTGGAAAATGAAGGAAATTAAATATTAAAGAATACCAAGGGTCAATACCATGGTATTAGCCCAGAACATTGAGTGGAGTAACAACGATTTGATCCTGTCCAAGAATACCACAGGTTCTAAGTGTTGTTTTGGTTCGAGGTATTGAGAAAGGCCAAAAACCATATAAAGAGGAGAAGATCAAAGGGCCAGGCTTGCAAGTGCAAGGGTTTATCAGGAACACTTCTATCTGAAGTATATTTTATCTTATAGGGGCTATGATTATGATATGACCTGAAATGTCTTCTTCACCTTGAATTCAATGTTTCATGAGGATCATGAAACCTGAAATGACTTGTCATCTAATGATCTGATATTAGTTGGGCTAGATCTGATTGTTGCTGCATTCTTTATTATGTAAATTTTATGATCTCGATATAACTGAAGTATAGAAACTCTGTGAAGTTTTAAGTTAGTATTTGTAGATCTATACACTAGTTCACCTTGGTGAAGGCACGTATACATGCTGGTTACGTACTTCGAAGTAGCATATAGATTATGAAATATGATGCTTGAAGTTGTAGTTGGTTCTGGATGTTGATCCAGAGTTTTGGGTTTTGCTCTATGTTCTGGTGACTGTGTTCTAGGGAGAGTGTTTTGAATGTTTAGATTGATTGGTTGTGATTTTCTTCAATGATGATGGGTTTTCAGTGATTGGTTATATTGCAATGGTGATTGATTTTGAGCTTCAATTTTACTGATGGGTCCAATATGAAAATTGGATGAAACGTGACCTTCATATTTTGTTGTTGTGTACAAGAAGTATCCATTCTGAATATTTATGAAACATGGTCCCTGGAGGAAGAGAGAAGGTCATATCATTCTATAGGCCAGCACCTACACAATGGTAAACATATCCGTGAGTGTAGGAGCCAGGGGTTGGAGCTCCCTTCCAGTAGCAGTGGGAAAATGATTGAAAGTTGGAGCGTTTTGTAGGATGGCGCCTACATAATAGTAAACATATCGACTAGTAAAAGAGCTAGGGGGTTGTAGCTCCCTTCCAGTTGATGTTGGAGAACAAGAGAAGGTTGTAGCCTTCTGCAGGTGGGTGCCTGCGTACTGGTGTGAGTTTGTAGCAATATAAAATTGTAAACATGTTTTTCTTATATTAAAAGGAGACAGAGACAATAGCAATAGGTGGTTTTTGTCCTGCATTGGGTTTCCATGTTAAATCTTGCTTTCCATGTGTGTTTCTTATGTGTGATTTCTTATTATGTTATTACTGCACCTGGTTACTATTTAAATGATTAATTAAGTATTGATGCACTTATTAAAGATCAAGAGATGATGAATTAACTGAATCATAAGTTCACTGGATATACATCGGTTTCCTTAATAACAGTTGTGTGCACATGTGAGTTCCCTTCACTGAAGTAGCGTATATAAATTTGATTATGAAAATAAAAAGCTAGTAAGTTGATAATAGTGAATCACCCCCTCCCCCCTCTCATTATTATTTCCAACAATCTCTTCGATATAGATTAAAATAACTTGAATTAGTGTATTTCTTCAATTTATATTTAAAATATTTTAGAGTATATTAAAGAAACTCTCGGTTTCAATGTCTTGATAGGGTTTCTAGATTTAGTTTCTTTGTCTTACATCTATTGATGGTTAATAGGTTGATGTTTCACTTTAAATTTAAATATAACTTTCTAAAGTATGCATCTCATTATGGGAATGCATTTCATTGTGGGAATTTTGTGGTGTAAAATTGGTCCCCTAAGGAAAATAATAATATAATACGAAAAAAATAATAATAATATAAGAATTATACTTTATCTAAATCAAATGAAAATTTAGATAATTTGAATGGTATTTATTTAGATTTCCAGTGGGGAGTTGTTAAATGTGAAACTATATTCTGCATCCAAAAATACCTCCTATATAAACTTTTGAGCAGAACCGCAATAAGGGATTTTTTTATTATAAAAAAATGTATTTCTTTACCAAAAAAACATTTCTTTTATTATTTAATTCAATATAATTTTTTTAGCAATATTTAATTGAAATGTCATACTATTTATTCAAATTGTAAATTAACCTTTTCTTTATAATGAAGAAAAATTGGTACTAATTTTATAAACATGAGTTTTAACTCATCTATAATTTCCACCATTGAAAAAGGTCATGTGAATTGTAAGTGCACCTACAATTCCTACCAAACAAAAACAAAAAAGATCATGTGAATTTCTTTAACACAATATACAAACCAAAAACCAAAAAGATCATGTGAATTGAATTGACACATGAAACATGTCATAATTATTGGGATGCTAAAGTGAGAAGTGACTCACCACAAATTCTTATTCAAAAATTTCAGGTGTAAAGTATCAAATTATCTACGAAGTGCAGATAGAAGTGACTAGACCACTAATTCTTATCCACACAAAACAAACACGTGTAAAGTAGCACATAATGTCTATAGATAATCGTCATGTGTCTTGGTGGAAAATAACCTTTTCTTTGTGAAAGATAACCTTCACCTATAAACTAACACATGATATCTACATATAATTAACATGACTTGTGAACTAACATAGGAAATACTGCTGAGAGACTACTCAACAATTGATGTACCTAGAGATACAACATACACTCACAACAAGCAAAAGTCAATTTAAAAAACATAAAACACTTCAAGGATTGATCACGAGACAAGCTCGTTCACTTCTTGGCAAGGTTGCGTAGTAGTGACTCTCAGGGGCTATGAGACTATTAAATGGAATTACACATTACGCAGTCCCATTTTCCAGTGAGAGCTATTACTAACTAGAACTGTGTATATCACAGTCCAATGAGGCTAACTGTGGACTAGAACTACGCAAGGCGCAGTTCAGTCTAGCTTGATTACTGGATGAGACTCCGCATTGCGCAATCCCAGTGGGAAAGACTAGGCACTATCTCCCGGAACTATAGAGAGCACAACTGGAGTAAAGTATGGTGCAAATAGGAATGAATGATAATGCATGCAATCAAAATCAATACAGGAATTAATCAAACAGGCAAACAACGAAACTGGTGGGGAGAGTCGCTGCAATGGTGATTATTAGTGCGAAAACAATGGTATGCATGTGACACTTAAGAAAAGCAATGAAAAAATTGAAACTTCACTTCTACAAGTTAAAAAAAACCAAAACGCGATTGATTGTTCATTAAAATATGCAAAACAACGCTCACATAAGCCAAGGAAACAAAAGTGACATAAATAGCAACAAAAGACTTGAAAATAAAAACTTACCCAGAAAGTTTGTGTTGACTGTGTCTAAGGTTCCTAGATGCCTCAGGAATGTCAGAGGTCTAAGCTGAAATGTGCAGAATGATCTCTAGGGAATCCATTAAATAGATTTTCTAGATTCAGGGTTTATGACACAGATGCCAAAAATCTTGGAAAAAATGACAAGTGGCAGGAAGTTTCTAAAACTAACTTGAGTGTAACTCCCCGTGCTAAAAATAGATCCGTATTTTTATTGATGTTTTTTTCTTTTTTATTTTTTCTTCTTTGAGAAAGGATGTCATGCATGCATGGAGAAATTGCATAGTTCTAGAGGGAACTGGGATGTTTGTGAGCACATGCATTTGACAATAGCTGATGGAAGGCTTCTACAAATTTCTTAGGTTAAGTGGCTCTGGATGCCTCTCATGCTCTGTGCAATTTCCAAGCTGAAGCTCACTTCCAGGATGCTCTGTGTAATTTTTGAGTCAAAGTTCACTTCCGAGATTATTTACACAATTTTTGAGAGCAAGGTTGATTATCAAGCTACTCTACCCAATTCCTGGGGGAAAAGCGGGCTACCCTCTAGGACTACGTAGTTTTCTAAGACAACACAAGAACCGAATGTAAACCTAGTCACATGGTTTGCTTATGGTTACTTAGAAAAGCAATTCAGCGAACACAAGCTGCAAAGTGAAAGATAAACTTGAATGATCACAAGTACATGAGTAGTGTAAGTGAAGGAAAGATTTTGGAGGGTGGTTGTAATCACTACAACATTATGCAACACATTACACTTTTTCAAATAGTTTTATTCATCATATAATGTGTATTATACATGGAACATCTTTGGCCATGACATATCACATTTCTTTTGTGTCATGACATATTGTTTTAAGGAAAAACTTGTCTTTTCGTGAAACTTTATGCTTTTCGAAATTTTTGTTCATCATGAAATAGGGAAATTCTCTAGAATTTTAATGCATAATGGTTTATGGAAAGGAAACCATAGTATTTTAAACTAAACTTATGCCCACTTTTCATATAACAACTACTAAAAATTGTAAAAGGTTTTGAAAAATGAGTCATCAAATACGGAAAACATGTAAAGAGTTATAGAGTGGCTACAAATAATATAAATATTAACGATCCAAGAAATTAAATTAGTGTATTTATTCAATATATATTGAAAGCATTTTAGATTATATAAAAGAAACTCTTGGTTTCAATGTCTTGATAGGGTTTTTAGATTTAATGTCTTTGTCCTGCATCTATTGAGGGTTAATATGTTGATATTTTAGTTTCACATTTAATACAACTTTCCAAAATATGCATCTCATTATGGGAATTTTGTGGTGTAAAATTGGTCTCCTAAGGAAAATAATAATATAATAGAAAAAATAATAATATAAGAACTATAATTTATTTAAATCAAACGAAAATATTATTTTTTGAATGATATTTATTTAGATTTCAAGTGTGGGGAGTTCTTAAATGTGAAAATATATTCTGCGTCCAAAAATACCTCTTGTATAAACTTTTGTGTAGAACCACAATAAAAAAAATTATAAAAAAATGTATTTCTTAACCCAAAAAGATGCTTTTTCTTGTTTAATTCAATATAATTGTTTTAAAAATATTTAATTGAAACATCATACTCTTTATTTAAATTTTAAATTAATCTTTTATTTATAATCAAGGAAAATTAATACTAATTTTATAAACATGAGTGGCAACTCACCTATAAATTCCACCATTGAAAAAGCTCATGTGAATTGTAAGTGCACCTGCAATTCCTAAACAAACAAAAAAAAGATCATGTCAATTTCTTTAACACGTCAAACAAACAAAAAACCAAAAAGATCATGTTGTTGGAAATAATACTAAGAGGGGGGGGGTGAATCAGTATTATCACATCAATAAAACATTTTCATTTCCATATTCAGATAAATATATGCTACTTCCATAACTTCTTATGATTCAGTTAGTTGATACTTAATGAGTGCATTAGAACATTATCAACCATATTAACACTAAAAAAGTACAGTAAAATAGAACATATCATCACACATAAGCCACACACATTAACACCATGATATAAGGTGGAAACCCAATGTGGGAGAAAACCACCTGCTGCAAGTCATCTCAATCTTATTCTTAATAAGAAAATCCTTTTACAATATTTCTATATTGGTGCAGTCTTATACCAGTACACAGGCTTCTACCTGTAGAGAGCAACAACCCTCTCTCCTTCTCCAGTCTCTCCTGGAAGGGAGGTACAACCCCCATAGTTCTTTTACTAGCTAAGATACTAGTACATAAGCGCCGGCCTACAATCTTCTCTCCTCCAGGTACCACGTTTCGTACATTTTCAGACTGGATACTCCTGAAGCACAACACATAATATGAAAGGCCACGTTTCATCCAATTTTCATATTGGACCCATTAATATCATTGAAGCACATAATCAATCAATCTTCTGAATCCCCCAAACACCAGATCAATACATATACAAGGATAATATATGTGTTAGAACCCAGATCTAGTCCATCAGATCACATAAATATGAGTCATTATGATCCTGATCCAATATTATTTCTCATCCATCAATACTGAAGCTAAACACAATCAACCAAATAGGATATGCAGAATACTGACACCTTTAAACTGTCATCAGAACCCATCAACAACCAGAACCACCTGTGACTTCAAATATCACATCTCAAATTGTATACGCTAATACAATGAACCAAACCTGCATACATACGCGCATACACCAAATCCAACCTGACTACAGCTCCATAAATATTCAAACATGACTTGCAGCGATTTCAAACTTAAGTTATACCCAGATCAGATCATTACAAGTGTCAGTATACAAATCTAGAATAAGCATAATCAAATATATAGAGATAGTTCATTTCAAACCATTTGATCCCAATCTATCCTTAGATCTTGTTCTCCATCAACCGGTGAGATCCCTCTTTAGGTCAGATCTAGATCTGCACCATAACCCAATCACAGTATTCAAGATCTAGCACTTTATCAGATATTCAATAATTTAGATGATGCTTTGCCAAATGATCTCCTTCCTCTTTTATAGTGATAGGCCTTTCACAATACCACGGTCCAAAACCATAATAACGCAATACCATGAACCCAATACTTGGGATCAACACTTTTGGATGCAATACCATAGACCAAAACCATAGGATCAAAAATTGTTGTACTAATACCATGAACCAACCATGAAAGTGAATGAGATCAACACTTTTGGATGCAATACCACGAACCAAAACCATAGGATAAAAAACTGTCGGACTAATACCATGAACCAACCATGAAAGTGTGTGAACTTTCCTCCACATGAAATAAACTTTTCTTTGCATAAAATTCCGTCAACGTTTCTCCACATGAAATAAACTTTTCTCTGCATAAAATTCCGTGAACTTTTCTCTACATGAAATAAACTTTTCTCTGCATAAAATTCCGTGAACTTTCCTCCACATGAAATAAACCTTTCTCTGCATAAAATTCTGTGAACTTTTCTCCACATGAAATAAACTTTTATAAAATTTTCTCTGCATAAAATTCCGTAAACTTTTCTCCACATGAAATAAAACTTTCTCTGGATAAAATTCTGTGAATTTTTCTCTACATGAAATAAGCTTTTCTCTGCATAAAATTCCGTGAACTTTAAAATAACTTTTTTGCACTATAATTTATCATCTGAGTGATTTTCCATCAAGGACAACACTTGTCTCATAATGCCAACAATCTCCCCCTTTGTACTTGATGGCAAAGCTAACTTGTCACATGTAGAACTATCATCTGATTCCTTTAAGTTGTCCTGCACCCGAGGCATTCAGTCATATCTGATATCTCTTCTTGAAGATTCATCTAGTTATAACTAAGTGAGATGATCTTCTATGAGTGGGTTGCCATCAAGTACAACACATGCATCATAATGCCAACATTCTCCCCCTTTAGACTTGATGGCAACAACACCAAATCACTCTCCCCCGTTTACATCAAGGGCAAAGGGCGAACCAAGATATTCTCTTTCCTAGATAAACATTCCGCTGTCCATACTCCCCCTGAGTACCTGGTGAAATCTCTGAATGAGCTCCCCCTTTGTATATGCCAAGGTGTACCAATTTGTCCATGCTACATGCTGAATGCTCTGCTCTTGCTGAATTGTGTTGTTCATGCTCCCCTTTTCTATAAACAAGGTCTGCAAAAAGGTGTTCTACAAGAACATGACTCTATACATCATATGTGACCTTCCTAGCACCAAATACTCATACATACATCCATTTCCCAACCAAGTGGGGATATACCAGAAAATGACAACCAAGTACATTACATCATTCATCCCAGACATAGTGGGGAAACCAACATAGGCCATTACATGACCTTGATATGACTGAAATATTCCACCAAATGACTACAGTAGATAGAGACACACTATTACATCATGAGTCTTGATATGACCTTTACATCAAATGATATACATGACATTTATAACAGAGACCAAACACCTAAATAAGATCATGATAAACATCAGAAGTGACACTGTATGATCTGCTCCATAGCATTTGTCACCAGCAACTTGTATTAGTGCATGATCATCAAGGTATGTCCGTATCAACTCATCCTTTTGAATAGAATTATGTATATACAAAATAATTCTATCATAGGTGAGAAACACCATAGCCATCCAGATCTGTATGGACCAAGGAATATCTACATCAATCAACATATGTATGAAACAACCTATCATCATATAGGTAAGAACTCATCATAATCATATCTCCAACAATGCAACTTTGAATAATCATCCATGTATCCAGCCAACAATCCTCATCCATATGTGTGTTAAGAACAATAGGAATCTGGCATCATAACTATAATATATGATCTTTATGCATATGACGGCAACAACATATGAGTGACTCATCATCAAGTAAAGAAGATTTGAATTCAAGCTATGTACTTCTCCTTATCCTTATGAAGATCACCATGTAAGAACCATTAGAGAATCAACCACAAATCTGATCTAAATATCAACTATGTTACCCCAAGAATCATCTGAACAACTCATAACCATATTATAGCAAGATGAATCATTTATCCATATAAGCATCATCACCAAGGACTATTAACTATAATGCCAAGAATGCATTAAAAGCACATGCTCCCCCTAAACCTGTGCCATGTTGTTTACTATCAGATCTGATCATGCATATCAGCAAGAAGTATCAAGACATCATCATTAGAAACAAAACACTTCTAATCATCATTTCCACACATCATCAACAAATCGTAACCATTATCAAACAACACAAATAAATCAAATCATAACTGATCCATTTCCTGAACCTGTCCCTACTGCCTTTCCTCAACCAATCATATACGTGACTATGCCATAACCAACTCGTGTATATACGTGAATTCTCTTTAAGGAACTTGCATATGAGATTTAGGACACTGAAGTTTTACACTTCCAACTCCCTCTGATTCTGTTATGTCTGTATGTTGTGTTTTGCTGCCTCTTTCTGACTGTACTTCTTTCTTCTTCCACATCTTCAAGTGTGATGATGATGTTTTCTCCTTTTTGTATGGTGTCCATACTTTGTTCCTGCATTCCTTAGCTATATGTCCAAGCTTGTTACAAGTGTAACATCTTACATGTCTCATATTTCTTCTATAGCAATCAAAAGCTCTGTGACTAAACATATTCCAAGCAAAGCAATATGCATTAAAGTAATTTGAATGAGATGATCTTCCTACATGATGGTCTTGAAACCTTCTTCTACATCTGGCTGCAACATGCCCAAGATTATTACATACATAACATTCAACATTATTAATAGGAGGAGTAGAAGATTTTCTTTGAAGAATTTCTTTGAAGAATTTCTTTCCTTGGCTGATGATGAGATTGACCTTTCATCTCCTTATTGAGCATTTCAGATTTTGCAATCGAGTCCCTTGTCTTACTTTGTGAACTAGATTCACGTTCAATAGATTCATGAAAACCAAGACCAGTTTTGATAGCAGGAGACCTTTGACTATTAAGAATATCATCCAAGACCTTAGTACTATCTTCAAATCGTAAAATCTTATCCTTATCTTATAATTTATCTTTCAAGATATTTACCTCAACCTAAAGTTGTTCCTCCTTTTCCAGACATTCCTTCTTCTAGATTTCTTCAGACTTTCTTCCTTCTTCCATTTGTTTCATTAGTTTGAGTATCTCCTTTTCTTGTTCTTCATTTAGATCCTGCTGCATTTGATGAATTCTGAAGGCACATTCCAGCTCAGATTTTAAACTGATGACTTCGTTTTCTTGTTTTTCAATAGCTTGGAGTAGATATTTATTCTGCTTCTCTGATTCTTCAAGATCTTCTTTTAGCGAGAAGATCGTGGCTTCAAGACTTTCATAGTAATTGGATCTACCTCTGAGTTTCTTGATGGTTGTGCTTCTTTCATTGACTTCATCTCTTAATGATGTTACTTCATCCTGCAACTTTTGATATTTGTCCTTGAATAACTTCCTTACGTTGTTTCCTTCTTCTAGTTGGGATTTTAATTTGGTAGCTTCTTCTTTGAAGTCACATTCCCTTTTGTTCAATAGATCTTGTTGATCTCTGATTTTGTCTGAAAGCATTTTAAATTATTCCTCTATTTGATATCTTTCTTGTTCACCCATAAGAGAAAATTCAGTTGTTTCGCTATCACCTTCATCTTTTCCAAATGGATAGATAGCTGGAACATCAGAGGATAGCAAATTCATACCTGATAGTTCATCTTCATTCTGAAATGATTCTGAATCCGATTCTGAATCTGAAGAACTTCTTACACCTAATCCCCAATCGATTCTCCCACTGTCATAGTTCTTCTGAGATGTCTTCTTCTGCTTATGTTGTTTCTTCTTAAGCTTCTTTCCCATTGTTCCAAGGATCTCCTTCAAGCAATCAAGCTTCTCCAAAAGAATCTGCTCTAATACCAATTGTTGGAAATAATACTGGGGGGGGGGGGGGGAACAATATTATCAAAAAATAATTCATTTCCATATGGAGATTCATATATGCTACTTCCACAACTTCTTATAATTCAGTTAATTGATCTTTAATGAGTGCATTAGAAAATTATCAACCATATTATCAGTTAACAGGATGCAGTAAAATAGAACATATCATCACACATAAGCCACACACATGAACACCATGATATAAGGTGGAAACCCAATGTGGGAGAAAACCACCTGCTGCAAGTCATCTCAATCTTATTCTTAATAAGAAAATCCTTTTACAATATTTTTGTGCTGGTGCAGTCTTATACCAGTACATAGGCTTCTACCTGTAGAGAGCAACAACCCTCTCTCGTTCTCCAATCTCTTCTGGAAGGGAGCTACAACCCCCATAGTTGTTGTACTAGCTAAGATACTAGTACGTAGGTGCCGACCTACAATCTTCTCTCCTCCAGGTACCACGTTTCATACATTTTTAGATTGGATACTCCTGAAGCACAACACTTAATATGAAAGGCAACGTTTCATCCAATTTTCATACTGGACACATTAATATCATTGAAGCACATAATCAATCAATCTTCTGAATCACCTAAACACCAGATCAATACATATACAAGGATAATATATGTGTTAGCACCGAGATCTAGTCCATCAGATCACATAAATATGAGTCATTATGATCGTGATCCAATATTAGTTCTCATCCATCAATACTGAAGCTAAACACAATCAACCAAACAGGATATGCAGAACACTGACACCATTAAACTGTCATCAGAACCCATCAACAACCAGAACCAGCCGTGACTTCAAATATCACAACTCAAATTGTATATGCTACTACAATGAGCCAAACCTGCATACATACGCGCATACGCCAAAGCCAACCCGCGTACAAATCTATAAATATTCAAACATGACTTGCAGTGATTTCAAACTTAAGTTATACCCAGATAAGATCATTACAAGCATCAGTATACAGATCTAGAACAAGCATAATAAAATATATAGAGATAGTTCATTTCAAACCATTTGATCTCGATGTATCCTCAGATCTTGTTCTCCATCAACCCGTGAGATCCCTCTTTAGCTCAGATCCAGATCTGCACCATAACCCAATCACAGTATTCCAGATCTAGCACTTTATCTGATATTCAATAATTTAGATGATGCTTTGCCAAATGATCTCCTTCCTCTTTTATAGTCATAGGCCTTTCACGATACCACGGTCCAAAACCATAATAACACAATACCTTGAACCCAATTCTTGGGATCAACACTTTTGGATGCAATACCATAGACCAAAACCATAGGATAAAAAATTGTTGGACTAATACCATGAACCAACCACGAAAGTGCATGAGATGAACACTTTTGGATGCAATACCACGGACCAAAACCATAGGATCAAAAACTATCGGACTAATACCATGAACCAACCATGAAAGTGCATGAACTTTTCTCCACATGAAATAAACTTTTCTTTGCATAAAATTCCATCAACTTTTCTCCACATGAAATAAACTTTTCTCTGCATAAAATTCTGTGAAGTTTTCTCTACATGAAATAAACTTTTCTCTGCATAAAATTCCATGAACTTTTCTCCACATGAAATAAACCTTTCTCCGCATAAAATTCCATGAACTTTTCTCCACATGAAATAAACTTTTATAAACTTTTATCTGCATAACATTCCGTGAACTTTTCTCTGCATGAAATAAACCTTTCTCTGGATAAAATTCTGTGAACTTTTCTCTACATGAAATAAACTTTTCTCTGCATAAAATTCCGTGAAATTTAAAATAACCTTGCTACACTATAATTTATCATCTAAGTGATTTTCCATCAAGGACAACACTTGTCTCATAATGCCAACAATATCCCCCTTTGTACTTGATGGCAAAGCTAACTTGTCACACGTAGAACTATCATCTGATTCCTTTAAGTTTTCCTGTATCCCAGGCATTCAGTCACATCTGATATCTCTTCTTGAAGGTTCATCTAGTTATAACTAAGTGAGATGATCTTCTATGAGTGGGTTTCCATCAAGTACAACACATGCATCATAATGCCAACACATGTGAATTAAATTGACACATGAAACATGTGAAAATTCTTGGCATGCTAATGTGAGAAGTGACTCACCACAAATTCCTTTGCAAAAAATTTCACATGTAAAGTATCAAAATATCTATGAAGTGTAAATAGAAGTGACTCGACCACTAATTCTTATCCACACGCAAAAGAAACATGTGTAAAGTGGCACATAATGGCTATAGATAACCATCATGAGTCTGTGTGAAAACTAACCTTGGTGAAAAATAACCTTCACCTATAGACGAAGACATGATATCTACATATAATTAGCATGACTTGTGAACTAACAAAAGAGAGATTGTTGAGAGACTACTCAACAATTGATGTACCAAGAGACACATCAGCACTCACAACAAACAAATCTGAGTTTAAAAAACACAAAGCACTTCAAGGATAGATCATGCAAAAAGATAGGTGACTGCTATACAATATTGCATAGTAGTGACTCTCAGAGGTTCGGAGACTGTCCAATGGAATTTTGAATTGTGTATTCCCAGCTGCCAGTCAGACCTGCTGCTGATTAGAACTGCACAGAGTGCAATCTAGTGAGGTTAACTGTGGACTAGAACTACACAATGCACAATTCAGTCTAGATTGATTGTTGGATGGGACTGCACATTGCCCAATCCCAGTGGGAAATACTTGGCACTTTCTCCCAGAACTATGCAAAGCACAGCTGGAGGCGAGTGAAAGGCAACTTCTACGTAATTCCTGGAGCCAAGGTAGAGCCTAGATATCCAGGAATGTGTAGTGCATGCTGCAAAAACCTAGATCTGAGTGAAGGCAACCCAAATCTTCCTAAAGGAAACTTGAAAATGAGTAGATCAAAATGTGTATGTGTGAAAAATAACCTTTTCTTAGTGAGAAATACCCTTTTCTTAGTGAAAAATAATCTTCACCTGTAAACTAAAACATCATACCTACATATAATTAGCATGACTTCTGAACTAACACAGGAGAGACTACTGAGAGATTGCTCAACAACTGATGTACCTAGAGACACATCAAACACTCACGATAAGAAAATGTCAATTTAAAAAATAAAAATCACTTCAAGTATCGAGCATGCAGCATGTTGGTTGACTATTGGGCAAGATTGCATAGTAGTGACTCTCAGAGGCTGGGATATTATCAGCTGGAACTGCGCATTGTGCAGTCCCAACTACCAATGAGAGCTATTGCTAACTAAAACTTCATATAGTACGATCTAGTGAGGCTAACTATGGATTGTAATTGTATAATGTGCAGTTCAGTCTATTTTGACTACTGGATGGGACTACACATTGCATAATCCCAATGGGAAAGATTGGGCACTGTCTCCTAGAATTTCACAAAGCACAGCTGGAGGCCAGTGACAGACACTTTCTGTGTAATTCGAGGAGCCAAGGCAAAGCCTTGAAATCTAGGAATGCATAGGGCATGCCAAGCAAAGCAAAATCTGAGCCAAGGGACACCAAATTTGTGCAATGACAACTTGAAAACAAGTAGATCTAAATGCATGAGTGAACCATGGTGCAGATAAGAGTGAAGGGTCATGCATGCAATCAAAACTATTGCAAGAATTAGTTAAACAGAACAACAATGAAGATAGAGGGGAGAGTCACCACAATGACAACCATTAGTGAAAAAAAAAAATGTTATGCATGCGACGCTTAAGAAAGACAAGGCAAAAACTTGAAAGCACACTTCTACAAGCTAAAAAAAAAACTAAAATGCCATCAGTTGTTCAGTAAAACATGAAAAACAACACTCGCAGAAGCTAAGGAAATAAAGGCAACATAAAAAGAAGTAAAAGACTTGGAAAGGAAAACTTACTCGAAAAAGGTGTGTCGATTGTGCCGAAGGTTCCTAAATGCCTTGAGAATTCCATAGCTCCAAGATAGAATGTGTAGAATGATCTCCGGGGCATCTATTAAATAGATTTGGTAGATTCGGGGTTTCTGATGTGCAAGCAGAAAATCTAGGAAAAAGTGACAAGTGCCGAGAAGTTTCTAAAAATGGCTTGAGTGTAACTCCCAGTGCTAAAAATAGATCCCTATTTTTTAAGGATGCTTTTTTGTTTTTGCTTTTTTCTTTTTCAGGAAAGGCTTCCATGCATGCATGGAGAAATTGCACAACTTTGGAGGGAACCAGGCACTTGCTAACACATGCATCAGACAACAACTGATGTAATGCTTCTGCGTAATTCCTTGGTTGAGTTGCTCTAGCTGCTTCCCATGGTTTGCGCAATTTCATAGTTGAAGATATGTTGTCAATTGGGTCTATGCAATTTCTGAGCCGAATCTCATTGTCGGGATGATCTGAACAATTTTGAAGAGTAAGCTTGATTGTTGGGATGCTATGTGCAATTCTTGAGGGCAAGGTAGGATTCCCTCTAGGATTGCATACTTTTCTAAGACAATGCAAGAACCAGATGTAAACCAAGTCACAGGGTCAGTTTGTAGTTAGTCAACAATGCAAGTAAATGAACACAAGCTACAAAGTGAAAGATAAAATTGAATGAACAAAAGTACCTAAGAAATTCAAGACATGTTGCTAAGATTGTGAGGAGGGAGACTCCAGAACAAAGCGAAGGAAAAATTTTGGAGGGTGGTTGATGCAGGAGCATCCAGGTAGGGCACCATGATCGGGTGCAGTCTCTGCCAAGTTGGAAAGTTGGTTTAACATTTGGAATGTCTTTTATGTTTAGTTTATCAGGACATGAGATAGGATTTTGTTTTTTTTCTTTTAATTGTTTTATTAGTCAAAAGTTATTGGTCGGTTAGGGTTGTTATTTGTCCGACAATAATAAATAGCAGTTTAGTAATTGTTCTATCAACTTAGAGAGGAAAAGACAAAATTATCTAAACAAAGATCTTGTCATGTAAACCGAACTAAGAACTAGTAGTTACACAACTATATAATTTTTGTTTAACTAAAAACAATTACAGTTTCAATTAACGGTAAACGAAAGATGTATAAATAGAGTAATGTAAAACAAGGAAAGGGTTCAGCATTTTCAGAATCAAGAAATAAATAGAGACAGAACGTTTTTTTTCTAACTGTCCATCTGTGTCATTGCCTACATATTGTGCTATTTTATTTTCATTCATTGAACTGTTGATACAATGCTAGTAGATAGAGAACGACCACTGTAGGTTGTGTTTCCATGTGTCCTCATCGAACAACAAACACCTTCGAATATGCAAATACAACCATAACCAGAGAGAAGAACACACGAGTTGAAATCATAGCCACAATAGTAAAGCACAATGAGTCTACCGAGAAGACAATACTGAAAACAGAGTGGCGGAGGAAACAAGCCATAGAAAAGGTAATTTTAGACGAACCTTTTATCTCTTCATAAAAAAAAGAGATCAGAAAAATTGTGTTCATATTGTTGTTGTTCCAAGTAACATAGATATTACATTCGTTTATAAACAAAAACAAGTTCCAGCATCCACAGAATGGACAAACCCTAACCTAGGGTTTGACAACAGGACCAACTTTAACCCAAACAGACAGCCAACCGAAAATAGACAATGAAGCTAGATCTAAGCTTCGTTTGTGAGAACGAATCAGACTGTATACAACTACAATACGACGAGTGACAAAACCTACAGAGATTCGAAGACCGTAACGACAAATTGACAAACTTTAAGAGCCAGAGCCTACTGATAGAGGGTTGCCACATTTGGAGACTGAACCGTGAGAAATTCGCATACCCAGGTTGAACCATTGCCCTGCACAAACGAAATGAATTTTAGTTAGCATATCTTTACAATTAGACCTGAAACCAAAGCAGAATATAAGCAGATGGAAAATATAACGTACCTGAGTGTGACCGGACCAAGGAGCTTGTGGAACAGAGCCATCGACAAACCAAAGAATCCTGAGATGGAAGGAGGAGGCTTGGTTAGTGATTGTACTAGAAGAAGGTCAAACCAAATCATGGAGGGAACTAGTTACCTGGTTTGTGGCCATGGAAGCCCATCATGCTGTCACCTGAGATCATTGGCACCAGAAGTTAACCGATTTACACACCGTAGTAGAGACAAAGGATAATATCAACAAAAGAAAACGACAATCATTGCCCGAGAGACCAGATTCTGAAACCAAATATTAGAAGGATGACAAAATGAGACAAAGAATTCACTGTGTGAAAGGAATTCGAGCGAGCACACCTCCAGAGCCAAGACAGACCCGTTCCATAGGAAAAAACCACTAACAACCATCCAAACAAGTTTGGAAGGCCAGTGTTCACTTACAGCCATTCCCAGAAGAAAAACCAGAGATTGCTATATGCGTTGGAGCGAAAACCACACGTTGTGACAAACAAACCGTTGTAGAGCCACATAGCAAAATAGAGACATTGCGAATGACCGGGAAGAAAAAGCATTTTGGGCAAAGACCAAACGTAGGGAACTAGACCCAAGGACTGTATGTGGGCATTTATTAATGCACTAAATTATTCCCAATTTCCAAACAAAATATCTGTTATCCATATTACATACAACCACTGAAACAACAAACCAAACAAAACTCATCATAAAGCTCGAACGGGTGGAAAGCCAAGGCTATATGGAAGCGTGAGCTGCGTCACATCAGAGTGGTATCTGAGCAATTGTTTATGTTAGTTGGAGAAATGGAGAGAGGAAGGTGGGGTCATGGCAGAGGTGCTCGAAGGATAGTGGAGGAAGGACTGAGAGAGGAGATCAGAATTCTTGTTGCCCGTTTAGAGGCAGTAGAGGCAAGGAGAAGAAGAGACTCAGAAATAGGCGATGACAGTGAAGAGGAAACTAAAGTAGCAGCAGATGGACCAAAAGGCGAGACCCCAGAAGTGAGATTGTTGAGATTTGTTTTAGTGGCAAGCAGAAAACCCAAGCTGGAGCTCCCAACCTATGACGGCAGTTTGTCTATCGAAGTTTTATTGGATTGGATCAGTGAAATGGATAAGTATTTCGAGTGTGAGGAAGTTGGTGAAGACTGCAGAGTTAGGTTCGATGCGACGAAATTGAAGGTACACGCAACCCTATGGTGGGATAGGGTCCAGAATGAGAGGAAAATATTGAACAAGTTTCCGATTAAAACCTGGTCAAGGATGGTGGCCAAGTTAAAGGGCAGATTTCTGACGAAGGACTATTAGATTGCACTGCACAAGCAAGTGCAGAATCTGAAACAAAAAGGATTGACGGTAAGGGAGTACACAGAGGAGTTCTATTGAGTGAATTTGCGATCCGGATATATAAAGGATACCATGGAAAGAACAGCTAGGCATGTTAATGGGTTAAGGTTAAATATTTTAGGTGAAATCAGTATTTTTTCTTTGAAGAACACTGAGGAAGCGTATCAGAGTGCGATGAAAGTTGAAGAGAAAATTACTAGAAGGAAAACTTCCTGGAGAGGACAAGGAGTCGGCATAGTAAAAGGCCAGTCATATGGCAAAGGCCAGACTTCTAGTAGCAATGAGGAAGGCAGCAGTTCTAAAGCTTCCGGATCAGCAGACATAGGTGATAGCACGAGAGGCGATTGGTCATCCCAGCGAGGCAGGGGAAATGGCCGAGGTAGAGGGGCTGGTTATCAGTGTTGCAGGTGTCATAAATGGGGACACCGATCATTAGAATGTCCAGAGGCAGATCAAGCTGGATAGCGGGGTACATATGTGGCACAACCAGAGGAAGCAGCGACGCCTCCCCAGGAAGCAGAAAATGCTCCAGAGACAGGGGAAGCATTGGTGTTGCACAAGGTGTTGTTAAAACCAATCAAGGAGGTCACCAAACAGACGCAACAGAAGGATTTGTTTAGAACAATTTGTAAGTCATGAGGTAGGTGTTGTAAGTTAATTACTGACAACGGTAGTACTGATAACTTAGTGTCCACAGAGATGGTAGAAAAATTGGAGTTGAAGCGCTTGAAATATCCCAACCATTACAGAGTTTCATGACTGTAAAAAGGCCATCAGTCACTGGTGGATGAACAGTGCGAGGTGGAGTTTCAAATAGGCAGATATAAGGATAAAGTTGTTTGTGACATCATGCTGATGGATGTGTGTCACATACTGCTAGGAAGGCCTTGGCAGTACGACAGGAAAGTGGTACATGATGGATTGACGAACTGTTATAAATTTGTTAAGGATGGAATCAAGCATACGCTTGTGCCCATCAAGGAAGAAGGGACACCAGGGACAAGTGAACCAAGAACGTTGTTGATTAGCGGAAAACAGTTTCTGAAACAGGTTGAGGATAGTGAGATAGGTTACGCAGTTGTAAATAAAGCAAGGACAATGTTGTTGCATACAGAGGTATTAGATTTACCTACAGAAATCCAGCAAATGTTATAGGAATTTACGGATATAGTGGTAGATGACTTGCTAGAAAAATTACCCCCCAAAAGGAGCATAAGTCATCATATAGACTTCATACCTAGAGCCAGTTTGCCGAACAAAGCGGCATACCTAATGAGCCCCAAAGACAATGAAGAGATTAGGAAGCAGGTGCAAGAACTATTGGACAAGGGATTGATAAGGGAAAGCTTAAGCCCTTGTGCAGTTACAACAGTTCTTGCTGCCAAGAAGGGACGAGAGTGGTGGATGTGCACCGACTCAAGGACTATCAATAAAATCACCATCCAGTACAGGTTTCCACTGCCACAGATGGATGATATGGTGGATTGTTTAAGCGGGGCAGCATATTTATCTAAGATAGACTTGAAGAGAGGGTACCATCAGATTCAGATACGAGAGGGGGATGAATGGAAGAAAGCATTTAAGATGAATAGGGGTTGTACAAGTGGATGGTCATGCCATTTGGGCTGAGCAATGCCCCCGGTACATTCATGAGGTTAATGAATGAGATGCTGAAGGAGTATATCGGGAAATTTGTGATAGTGTACCTGGATGACATACTTATTTTCAGCAAGAAAAGGGAAGATCACCTTCAACACGTACGGAAAGTGCTGGAAAAATTACAGTAGAATAAACTACTAATAAATTTGAATAAATGTACCTTTTTGCAGAAGGAATTGATTTATTTGGGGTTTGTAATAGCAGAGAATGAACTGAAGATGGATCTTGAGAAGGTGGCAACAATAGTGAATTGGCCATCTCCAAAAAATTTATTTGAGGTACGTAGCTTTCACGGATTAGCGAGTTTTTACAGGAAATTTATAAAGAATTTTAGCGAAATTTGTGCACCTATGTTGGACACCATTAAAAACGCTAGCCATCCTTTTTAATGGATAGAGGCAGTGGAAAGAAGTTTCCAGCTGTTAAAGAGAAAGATCATTGAGAGGTTGATCCTGAGATTGCCAAATTTCAAGAAGTTATTTCAGGTTTACTGTGATGCTAGCGGGACAGCAATTGGAGTTGTACTCATCCAGGAGGATAAGCCTGTAGAATTTTTCAGCGAGAAGCTAAATGAAAGTCGACAAAAATATTCATCATATGATAAGGAGTTCTAGGTTGTTATACAGGCATTAAAACACTGGAGCCATTATCTATTGGGAAGTGAATTTGTGCTATTTTCAGATAATTCTGCACTACAGTATGTAATGCAATAGCACAAGATGAACCACAAACACGCCAAATGGGTGGAGTATTTGTAGAGTTTTAACTTCGTATTGAAGCATATTAGCAGGCAAGCCAACAAGGTGGCGGATGCGCTAAGTAGGAAAGCTCTACTTCTGTAGGAAAGAACTATGTAGGTGCTGGGTTTTGAGCACTTACAAGACTTATACCAGACTGATACAAATTTTAAGGAGGCCTATGAGGCATGTCATAATTCTTTAGTGAGAGATAACAGTCCTTGGTTGGACTACAATCTACAGGAGAAGTTGTTGTTTAAGGGAGGACAACTGTGCATACCTGACTGCTCGATGAGGGAGAATATTATTCGAAAGAAGCATAGTGGAGGTCTAGCCGGACATTTCTGCATGGACAAGACACTCGACTAGCTCAGTCATTTCTACTTTTGGCCAAAGATGCGAAGGGATGTACAACGATTTGTGGCCAGATGCAAAGTGTGCCAGTTAGCAAAGGGTCACAGTCAAAACACGGGACTGTATACACTGTTACCTATTCCAGGCAGACCATTGGACTCAGTCGACTTGGACTTTGTCTTAGGTCTACCTAAGACACAACAAGGTTATGACTCGGTAATGGTAGTAGTGGGGAAATTCTAAAAAATGGCGCATTTTATTCCTTGCAGAAAAACAAGTGATGCCACTCACATGGCCCACAAGTGATGCATATCACCCGCAAACCGACAGACAAACAGAGGTTGTAAACAGGAGTCTGGGAAACTTGCTACGGAGCCTAGTTGGAGAGAATTCGCAGATGTGGGATCGAGTGCTTGCACAGGCAGAGTTCGCTTATAACGACTCGCCTAACTGCAGCACAAGTTTCAGCCCATTTCAGATCGTGTACGGCATGCATCGTCATGGAGTGCATGAACTATGGGATCTTGGACTACAGGAAAGGCGAAGTGCAGATGGAGAATATTTCGCTAACGCAATGAGAGATTTGCATGAATAGGTAAAAATTAAATTGTAGGACATTAGCCTAAAGTGTAAACAGCAAGCAGACTTGAAGAGAAGGGAAGTACAGTTCAACGTGGGGGATGAATTCCTCACGCATTTGCGGAAATAATGCTTCCCTAAGGGTACGTAGAATAAATTGAAGTATAAGAAGGTAGGACCCTGCCAAGTCCTTAGGAAATTTTCACCGAATGCCTACGAGATACAGTTGCCACCCAGAAAAGGCATTTAACCTATCTTTAATGTAGCAGACCTGTTCCCCTACATGACTGACCTAGAACAGAAGGAAGAAGATGGAACCACGTGGCCTACACGGACTACCAAGGATGGAGGAGAAGCTTGGAAGAGACAGATGCCTTACGTTGAACTTCCTGAGATCGAAAGCATTCTCGACACTCAGGTGGTTAAACGAACTCAGCGAAAGGAGTATGTGCAATACCTGGTCAAGTGGAAGAACCATCCTATCGAGGATAGTTCGTGGCTTGATGCCAGGCAGATTGAACAAACAGGTACTTCAGTCAAGAAGCTCATGGATCGGAGCCATGATTTCTTTTTGCCCCGGGAGGCCTATGCAGGAGCATCCAGCTAGGGCACCATGACTGGGTGAAGTCTTCGAAAGTTGATTTAGCATTTCGATTGTCTTTTATGTTTAGTTTATCAGGACATGAGATAGGATTTTGTTTTGTTTTTCTTTTAATTGTTGTATTAATCAAAGTTATTGGTTGGTTAGGGTTGTTATTTGTCCAACAATAATAAATAGCAATTTAGTAACTGTTCTGTCAACTTAAAGAGGAAAAGACAAAATTGTCTAAATGAAGATCTTGTCATGTAAACTGAACTAAGAGCTAGTAGTTACACAACTATATCACTTTTGTTTAACTGAAAGAAATTATAGTTTCAATTAACTATAAACGAAATATGTATAAATAGAACAGTGTAAAACAGGGAAAAGGTTCAACATTTTCAGAATCAATAAATAAGCAGAGACAAAACGTTTTTTCTAACTGTCGATCTGTGTCATTGCCTACATATTATGCTATTTTATTTTCATTCATTGAACTATTGATACAATGCTAGCAGACAAAGAACGACAACTGTAGGTCATGTTTCCTTGTGTCCTCATCGAATATCAAACACTGTCGAATACAAAAATACAACCATAACCAAAGTGAAGAACGCACGAGTTAAAATCACAACCAGAATAGTAAAGCCCAGCGAGTCTGACGAGAAGACAATACCAAAAATAGAGTGTCGGAGAAAACAAACCATAGCAAAGGTAATTTTAGACGAACCTTTTATCTCTTCATAAGAAAACAGAGATCAATAAAATTGTGTTCATATTGTTCTTGTCCCAAGTAACATAGATATTACATTCATTTATAAACAAAAACAAGTGCTAGCATCCACAGAATGGACAAACCCTAGCCCAGGGTTTGACAACAGGGACCAGCTTTAACCCAAACAGACATTGAAGCCAGATCTAAGCTTCGTTTGTGAGAATGAATCAGACTGTATACAACTACAAGATGGCAAGTGAAAAACCCTACAGCGATTCAAAGACCCTAACTACAAATTGACAAACTTTAAGAGCCAAAGCCTACTGGTAGAGGGTTGCCACATTTGGATACCGAACCGTGAGTAACCCGCATACCTAGGTCGAACCATTGACCTACACAAACAAAACGAATTTCAGTTAGCATATCTGTACAGTGAGACCTGAAACCGAAGAAGAATATAATTAAAGGGAAAATATACCGTACCTTAGTGCAAAGGACCAAGGAGCTTACGGAACAGAGCCACTGACAAACCAAATAAGCATGAGACAGAAGGAGCAGGCTTGGTCAGTGACTGTACTAGAAGAAGGTCAAACCAAATCAAGGAGGGAACTAGTTACCTAGTTTGTGGCCGCGAAAGACCATCATACTGTCAGCTGAGATCGTTGGCACCAAAAGTTAACCGATTTACACATTGTAGAAGAGACAAAGGATAATATCAACAATAACAAACGACAATCATTGGCCGAGAGACCAGATTCCGAAACCAAATAGCAGAAAGACCACAAAACGAGACAAAGAACTCACTGTGTGAAAGGAATTCGAGCGAGCACACCTCCATAGCCAAGACGGACTCGTTCCACAGGAAAAAACCACTGACAATCGCGCAAACAAGTTTGGAAGGCCAACGTTCACTTACAACCATACCTAGAAGAAAAACCAGAGATTGTTATATGCGCCAGAGCGAAAACCATACGTTGTGACAAACAAACCCTTGCAGAGCCGCATAGTAGAACAGAGCCATTGCGAATGACCGAGAAGCAAAAGCATTTTGTGCAAAGACCAAACAAAGGGAACCAGACCCAAGGACTGAGGTGGGCATTTATTATGCATTAAATTATTCGCAGTTTCCAGACAAAATATCTGCTATCCATATTACATACAACTGCCGAAACAACAAACCAAACACACCACGTCATAAAGCCCGAATAGGTGGAAAGCCAAGGGTACATGGAGGCATGGGGTAGGTCACATCAGTGGTTGTAACCGCTACAATATTATGGAACACATTACACTTTTTCAAACAGTTTTATTCATGACATAATATGTATTATACATAAAACATCTTTGGCCATGACATATCACATTTATTTTGTGTCATGACGTATTGCTTTCAGGAAAAACTTATCTGTCGGTGAAACATTATTCTTTCCAAACTTTTGTTCATTGTGAAATAGGGGAATTCTGTAGAATTTTAATGCATAATGGTTTATTAAGATGAAATCATAATATTTTAAACTAGAAGTATGGCCACTTTTCATACAACAACCATTAAAAATTGTAAAAGGTTTTGAAAAATGAGTAATCAAATGTGGAAAACATGTAAGCAGTTATAGAGTGGCTACCAATAATATAAATATTAACGATCCAAGAAATTGAATTAATGTATCTCTTCAATATAGACTAAAATAAGTTGAATGAGTGTATTTCTTCAATATATATTTAAAAGATTTTAGAGTATATTGAAGAAACTGTTGGTTTCAATGCCTTGATAGGGTTTTGAAATTTAATGTTTTTGGCTTGCATCTATGCATGGTTAATGTGTTGATATTTTAGTTTACATTTAAATATAACTTGCTAAAATATGCATTTCATTATGGAAATGCATTTCATTATGGTTTGTGGTGTAAAATTGGTCTCTTAAAAGAAATAATAATATAATAACAAAAATAATAATATAAGAATGATAATTTATTAAAATCAAATCAAATTTATTTTTTTAATAGTATTTATTTACATTTCATGTATGGGAGTTGTTAAATGCATAACTATATTCTGCATCCAAAAATACCTCAGGTATAAACTTATGAATAAACCCACAATTTTATTTTATAAAAAAAATATATATATATATATATATTCTTTGCCAAAAAACATGTTTTTTCTAATTTAAGTCAATATAATGTTTTTAACAATATTTAACAAAAAGTCGTACTATTTATTTAAATTGTAAATTAATCTTTTGTTTACAATGAAAGAAAATTAATACTAATTTTATAAAAATCAATTGCAACTCACCTACGATTTCCAGCCACCAAAAAGATCAGGTGAATTGTAACTGCACCTGCAATTCCTACGAATCAAAATCCAAAAATATCATGTCAATTGCTTTAACACATGAAACAAAACAACAACTAAATAATCATGTTAATTGAATTGAATTGCTAAAGTGAGAAGTGACTCCAGCACAAATTACTATGCAGAAATTTCACGTGTAAAGTATCAAAATATCGAAAATGTGCCTATAGATGTGACTCCGCAACTTATTTTTATCCCCACACAAAAGAAACATGTGTAAAGTAGCACATAATGTCTATAGATAAACATCATGTATCTTAGTTAAAAATAACTTATTCTTATAACCTCACCAGTAAACTAACACATGATATCTACATATAAACTAGCCTGACTTGTTAACTAACACACGGTGTATATATATATATATGACATTGGCATGTTTCATGACTTTATTTTCCACGTACTGCTCGGCTATTTTTCTCGTGAAATATGGACAACCACGGAATCTATGCTATGCTATGTGACACACGTTCGTCCTTATAAATACGTAGCTCTACCAAGATCTATATTGTGAAGTGTTGAGAGTATTCTACGCTGAATTCTTTAGCTGACATTTTATTAATTCAAAGTGGCAAGATGACAGGTCTCAAGGACTCTGCTAATAGGGTTTTGATAATAGGAGGCACGGGATACATTGGGAAATACATGGCAAAAGCCAGCGTTTCACAGGGCTATCCAACCTACGTTCTTGTCCGTCCTGCTACAGCAGCTGCCATTGATTCCTTCAAGGCAAAGCTACTTCAGCAATTCAAAGATATTGGCATTCATATTCTTGAAGTAAGTGAATATTCCACGATATTATGTTCGATTCAAATTGTATTTATTATGAGACGCAAAAGAAGGCTAATGGATTTGGGATTTGGTAAGCAGGGATCATTAGATGATCACAACAGCCTTGTGGATGCAATCAAGCAAGTAGACATAGTAATATCCGCAGTTGCCATTCCTCAGCATTTGGATCAGCTTAATATCATAAACGCCATTAAGGATGTTGGAATTGGAAATATAAAGGTATATACAACGTTATTTAAGTACTTCTAAACATTCCAACATTTAGGCTTTCGATTAGATCTCTTTTATATCTATATGTATTCTGTGAATGGTTCTTATTTTCATTTTTTGATGCAGAGGTTCGTGACAATAAAAGGAAGATTCGCAGGGCCATTGAAGAGGCCCGCATTCCATTCACCTTCTTTTCTGCAAATACTTATGCCATGTATTTTATTGATTATTTCTTTCATCCCAGTCAAAAACCGCAGCCAGAGAAAGTTGTCATCTATGGGGATGGTCTCAGCAAAGGTTGTGCATCTACCCTCTATTTTCTTTGCATATGAAACTGCTTTTAAATTGCAAACAAGGAACTATTAATATGTGGTAGCTGAGTATTACTGAAAGATAAAACTAATTACATGGTGATTATGTTGTGCAGCGTTTATGAATTCAGAAGAGGACATTGCAACTCTCACGGTAATGATGGCAAACGATCCCAGAACAATGAATAGGCTTGTGATTTACAGACCACCAAGCAACATAATCTGCCAGAGTGAGCTCGTCTCGTTGTGGGAAAAGAAGACTGGAAGAAGTCTGAAGAGAGTTTTTCTGCCCGAAGCCGAGATGGTTAGACTCTCAGAGACTAAGATAACAGTTATCACTTCGTTTTTCATCCACGCTTAATCTTTAAACCTGCTGTTAACTGCATAGTTTAAACATGTAACATGAGATTTATGTCTGTGCAGCTCTGCCTCGTCCAGAGCAGAACATTCCTGTCTCGATTTTGCACAACATTTTTGTGAAGGGAGAGCAGACAAAGTTTCAGTTGGGAGAGGAAGACCTTGAGGCGTGTGAACTGTATCCAGAGTACAAGCACATCACCATAGACGAATTGCTTGACATCTCCGTTGGGGATCCACCAGAAACAAAACCTGCATCATTCATATGAGGGATTATATTGAGTCATCATTATAGATTTGTATTCAAGTTTAACGTAGAGGAATGATTTATTTTGAAGTTTCCCATTTGAATTCCATGTGCATCGTCGTCTCACATTTAAATTGGCAGTAGTCTAACCAGACTTAGAGGCATGTGAACTGTATCCAGAGTTCGAGCACATCACCATAGACGAATTGCTTGACATCTCCGTTGTGGATCCACCAGAAACAAAATTGGCATCATTCATATGATGGATTATATGGAGAGATATATTGTTCATCATTATAATTTTTTATTCAAGTTTAATGTAGAGGAATGGTTTATTTTGAACTTTCAAATTTGAATTCCATGTTCTTCGTACTCTCACATTTAAATTGCATTTGCTGCGTCCCCTTATTAATCAGTTGCAAAATAATAAGTTTACAATGGGTTGATTTTAACATTTATTTAAAGATATCTTTATCGTTCTTCAGGCTAATTGCAATATGATCATTCAAAACCTTTTGGTCTTTCATATTCATTAAAATATGGTATCGTAGGAATATATATATAGAGAGAATATGTTAATTCCACTTCTGAATAGAATTTGCGGTGTTTTTCTCAGACTTATTTTTAACATTTTTTAATTATATTATTTTTAAAATAATTAAAAAATTAATATTATACATCTTGTTTGTAAATTAGTACGCTATGAATACTGATAATATAATGATTATATTTATTAAATAATTATGTATAAAATAAATATTTTATTATTTTATATAAAACCCTAATTGGAAAACAAAATATAAATAGAAATATTTATCTTCTTAATATAAACTATAATATAAAATTAATTATATCATACTATATTTATAAATACTCATATAATGATAAGATAAATGCCAAATTATAGGTGTGAATTTGGAAAACATAACCTCATAATCATAAATATTAAATTATAATTTGAAGTAGAAAAGTTTTATAGTTATGTGATCTCAAATGATCATATATTAAACTGAATTAGAATTTATTAATGTCATCAGTGAAATGAATGTTAACTTAAGGTGTTTTAATCGTGAGAATTGAATCAAAGAAAGATTTTACGATGAAATTGAAATATAAGAAAAATGCAAACAAAAGCAATAAGTAGCAAAACAATGATACTAGACAATAATATTGATTATGGAGACGTCTGATGGACTATATCTTCGGGTCCACTTTGAAGATGGGCATCCACTTTATTAGGATTAAATCTGAGGAGGTCGATTACACAGAAAATTAACCAAATGGATTATGTACACAAACACTTCTAGTCACTACCACAAGAAAGCTCTCTGAATTACCTTTCCAACGCATGCCAAGGTTTCTTATTCTGACTCTCGATGGTCCTATTACACAGAAAACAAAACATTCTATGTCCTTTGCAATTTGCATACAAAACTCTAAAACCACTCTCCCTCTCTTCAATGAGAGAAATTGGCTTTATAGTCCCCCAGATGCACTCTAACTCCTTTATGTTGAGCTTAGGAGTGAATTAGCTCAAAATAGGGTTAGTGTCACTTAATGACATTAGGTCTAGGTGTAATTAAATAACAACATTCGAAGCAAAAATAACACACAAAACCCACTTCGCACCATAGATTAGCCGAAGGACTGTTATTGGTTAGCTAACCAGGTGAACGGTGCTGACAGTGCATGTGAATAGTTGACATAGCCTACAGTTAGAGCGTTGGTGGTTCGGCTGACTGCGTGGTGAGCTACATTGCATTCACATGCCAAGGTTTATTCTATTGTTTTTGCTGACTGTTAACTACAACTTTGACACCATTGCAGTTATCTCCACTACTCACATTTGGATGTTTACTCCTGATGCAGTTAGGATTGATATCTCCACATAGTCTAACAGTGGTGAATGCTTGGTGTTCGTATGCTACGGTCCCGCTGTTGTTATGACCATCGGTTAGGGACCCATGGTTAATAGTTTTGTAATGTTTTTTATGGATTTATAACTTAGGGTTAATGCATTTTCAATGCATAGTTTAGATCCTAGGTGTAGTTTTAAGTGTTTAGGTTTGAGGCATAGGTTTTAGTATAATGATTTTATAGGTAGGATTTAGACTTTACATCATTTTGTTCTAAAAAATCTTTTACAACCACTTGTCACAATGTGACATACAAACCCATAAGATGATAACCAAACCTCGATGGAACTGACAACAAACATTGTCGACAACCAAGTACCAAACACCATATTTTTCGAACAACATGAAAACCATAGCAACCATTGACATCACCGGTGGAACTAAAAATCAACACCGGACAACCTGAACCATAAACATCACTATCGAAGCTGAAGATACCAAACATTGAATGCTGACCAAGAATGTTGGCGAAGTTGATAAATCCAAAGACCTCATCCACCATGATCATTTAAAGACCACTTTGAATTTGAACCATTGAAGACTCTGCTCATGTTGGACTAATAAGATCCTCCTAGATCACCATGCAATAACTCATTAAATAAAAGGAGTTATGAGATAAGATAATCTGAAGAAAAAAATCACATTTAGATAGAATAACATAATGATAATTGTTAAAAAGTTAACTTGATAATTTAAGTTAATTATAATTTGAAGTGGAAAACTTTAATAGCCATGAATTAATTCATTAAAGAAAATGAGTTATGAGAGAAGATAACCCCAAAAGCAAAAATCACATTTAGATAGAATAACATAATGATAATTGTTAAAAAGTGAACTTGATAATTTAAGTCTCGGATAAAGCTTGTTGTATGGTTAAAGATTATAAAATATTATATATAAAGTATAAATGATTTATTTAGGATAAAGGAAATGTTTAAATTTATTTTTTAATATTTTTAATTTAGAATATAAGAATAAAAAGATAAGGAAATATTACAGTTTTTATATATCTATCTTGTAGCTTTGAGTTTTTAAATGTAAATTTATTTGTTAATATGAAAATATATTCTTCCCAAATCAAATGAAAAATTATTATCTAATATCATGAGAGAGAATAATATTACTAAAATAAAATTTTGAAAATTGATAGCATATTTTTAGCATTCCTAGTTATGTTTATTTTTTTTTTTCAATGGAGTTATTGAATTAAACGGTTGATCCAAGTTACATTAGAGAAATTTTGAGCTATAAAATGATTTTCTTAATGAATGTTATAAAATAATAGTGGAAATAATAAAGTAATATTAGATAACATAATCAAATTTTATAGGGAAAAAAAAAAGAAAAACTATCTTTTCAACTACCCTAACTGCTTTATTTATCTAATAAATCCAATGGGCTGAGTCATAGTCATAGTTAGTCAGAGAGTTAATAAATCCCACATTAATAATTGGAAGTGGTTGACCCACATTAGAGAAAAGGGAGCACACTTAGTTGTAAACGGGTCATAGTTAATAAATCAAGTGGTTAACTCGTGTTATGCAAGGGACCACTAGTAGTTACTGTTTTGTATGTCATTTAGCTATAAATAGTCTTAGTTAGTAAAAGAAAGATCATCGAGTCTTATAGTAATTGAGCTCTTCTCTCTAGAGGTTTCCCCCTTGAAGAGGTGAGTGAACATTGAATCTATTTCTGAATAATAAAAATACTTGCTATTTTTTCTTATTTTATTCAGTGTTCTAGGCTATATTTCTTCGTATTTCTGGTATTTTGGAATTTCTCACATCTCAAGAGCATAACAAGTGGTATCATGCAATTTCTAGGGTTGGTTATACCTCTAATTTTTTCAGAAGTCTTTTAGCCCAAAAATGTGTTTCAGCGTCTTTCAACCACGAGATCTGTCATTGAGCAGATAAACCTGCGGATTTGGGGAGGCATGCATGTAGGAACTACAAGAGTTGGCCACGCGTATTGGACTCCCTTGTAATTCTTGTGGGTACCACTTTGAGTAGTAACACATTAGACATAACTGCACACGGACTGCACTTCCATGTACTCTCAGGTATATCGCAAGCCCCATAGGCTCCCTTGAAACCGAGCCTTATATAAGTTGTCAGCCATCTTGTTACTACATTATACTAAGAATAGCACTCGGGGAAATTTCTCCCGCATAGGATAGGGTAGCCAGGTACTACGTCTAAGGGTACAGTCAATCATCCTCAGTTAGCACCCTAAAATATTTGGTCAAGTACTATTGTTGGATCCCTATGTTCATTGCGATCTATAGCAGCTGGCACTTCTTTGTGACCATAGTTCCCTCTACTATCTGAAGATTGCCCACTACCTTATCTTTGAGATCAGATCCAACAGTTGGGTTCCTGCTACCGCAGTGCAAATCAGATCCAAAACTTGGGGTTTTGTTTCCACTGTACAAATTAGATCCAATAGTTGGGGTTCTACCACCCCCTTCCAACTCACATTCAGAAGTTGGGGCTTCATAGTGCCAATCAGAGTCTTTCTACAGTGAGGCTTGTTGCTACTATAGTTCAAGCCCTATTTTCGTAGGACATTAGGTAGGACCAAGTTTTCTGGAATTCAGGCACTGCATTATTGATCAACGGGGAGTAAAACTCCTTTTGGAGTTAAAAAATAAAAAATAAAAATAGAGACCATCTAGGGGCACCTACAAGAGACTTAGCTCATAAGATTAAGGATGACAAGCTGGTCACAGTGGCACCATTCACTTGTAAGTCCCAAAAATTTTGGTGGTCTCACATTTTTACCTGACTCAACCTCAAGTGATCCATGTGATTAGAATCGCGATCTTGCCCTCTTTCCAAGCATACTACTCTTAAGTAAGCTCAGAAAATTTTGTTCCAGATTGGTATAAGTAAGGTATCAAAATATCATGTTATAGCTGCAAAAAAGACACTCAAGTGGGTCAACAACCTTGAATAAAATTTAACATATTCAAGGGGCAGAGTTCTCAAATATCTCTCACATTTATCATCGCTTCTAAGTTTGCTTCATACGGAGGAGCCTAGTGTTGATGCACACATAGAAAGAGAATCGAGCCATCACATTCACTTCAATGGAAATCACCAGTCTCCCCACCACTAAGCTGGAAATGTCCAAATTTGATGGCTCTAACCCTAGAGTATAGGTAGAACAAATGGAAAAATATTTCTCCTTTAATGACATCTCGGAAGATCAAACTAAACTACATGTGGGAAACCTTTATTTGCACCAAGAGTGATGGCAATGGTAGCAGTGGCATCAGAAATTTTATTCAAGGAACTTGACTGGGAACATGTTATTAAAGGCCATCTGTGATCACTTTGACCAAAAATCTAATTTTTTGGGCCGTCTCACTAAACTCAAGCAAATAAGCTCAGCAAAGGACTACATTGCAACACTTGCGAAATTGGCCATCAAAATTGACCGTCTAGTAGATGAGTTCTACTCGAATTATTTCATCAGTGGACTAAAAGAATCCATCCAAGCCCATGTCCAGATGCACCACCCAACTACTTGAATGGACACCTGTAAAAATGCATTAGAAGTCGAAATCACCTTAACCGCCTAGTCCAATCTTCCAAGAAATTTCGCCAAGGTGTGTCCCACCCCATCTCAAGGCCGCATCCAAAAAATTAAGGTTCAAAAGGTGTGACCAATAAAAATGGATGAAAGAAGAAAAGAAGGTTTGTGTTACTACTGTGATGGAAAGTACTCTCTTGGACATAAATGCAAGGAAGCCAAATTCTTCAAATTGATGCTACTAATAACAGTTCACATGAGGAAGCTCCAACCCAATATACATTTCCAGCCCAATCTGAGATCATATACATTTCCAGCCCAATCTGAATCTGCAAATCCTGTCAATCTAACATCAAAAGAGTCAGTGTAAATAATACCGTAATATACAGTACCTTGTAGATACCTCAAAACACTTTTTGTTGCATTCCAATGGCTTTCAAGTGGCTTGGACATATATTGGCTTAGCACACTATCTACATAAGCCAAATCTGGTCTAGTGGTGGTTAGGTAGATTAGACTCCGAATCAACTATCTGTAAAGTGTCACATCTGCCTCCTTTGATCCATCTTCACTCTGGAGTTTGATGTTCTGTTGTAATGGTACTGTTGTTGGCTTACATTGATCCATACTAAATGTCTTTAATACGCCTTTGACATACTTTCCTTGGGACATAAATGTTTGTCTTGAATCTCTCCAAATCTCAAGACCCAAACAATATCTTAATTCACCAAGTGTTTCATTTCAAATACCCGTGACATCTGTTGCTTGATTTCTTTGATCAGATATGTAGCATCACCTGTAATGATCAAATTGTGTACATACAGAGAAATCATCACTATGCACCCTTGTTCATCTTTCATGGTGTAAAGATTAGGGTGATTCTTACTTTTGTTGTAGCCAACTTGCAGAAAAAATGAGTCAATCTTTTCATACGAAGACCTACGTGCTTACTTTAGTCCATAAAGTGCTTTCTTCAATATAAAGACTAAATGTTCTTTCCCTTTCTGGACAAACCCTTTAGGTTGATCTAAATACACCTCCTCTTTCAGTTATCCATTTAAAAATGCAGAATTTACATCTAGTTGGTGTATCATCCAATGTTTCTCAGTAGCTAAAGCAATTAAATTTCCGATAGTGTTTAGTTTAGCTATAGGGGTGAAGGTTTCTTCATAGTCTATACCTTCATTTTGTGAATACCCCTTTGCTACCAAACTATATTTTAATTTTTCTATGGTTCCATCTGCATTGATGTTCGGTTTGTATAGCCATTTACAACCTATGGTTTGTTTTCCTTTAGCAAGTTCAACTAGTTCCCAAGTGTTGTTCCTGATTATTGATTCATATTCCTGTTCCATGGTTGTTTTCTATTATCTACATTCATTTTCTTCTTTATAACGAGAGGTTCAACCACATTCATCATACTAGTTAGAAAAGCATTTTCCCTATCTATTGCAAGAAATTGAGCTTTCCTACCTAATCTCCTAAGAGGTGGGGTGGCCTCAAACCTTGTCTAATCATCAATCTCTTTTTCTTCTCGCTGCTACTACTGTTGTTGTATCTGTTTCTGCTGTATATGTTGTTGTATCTGTTTCTGCTGTATATGTTGTTGTTTCTGTTGCTACTGTTGTTGCTACTATTGTTGTTTTTCATCTTCTGCCTTTGTTTGTTATTGATCCTGATTGTTTTTTGCTTCTTCTTCCACCAAGTAGGGAATATCCCATTGGTAATTGTGCTCATCATATTCTTCATGATCATGTTCATGGAATTTGAAATCTCTACTAAAAAAGAAATTGTGAGTAGAGGGATTAGATAATCTATAAGCTTTATGTTGTGAACAATACCCTATAAAGGTACATCTGATGGCTTTTGAATCTAGTTTTCTTCTATCTTTCTTTGGAATATGGGAAAATTCTTTAGACCCAAATACTCTTAAATGTTTTACTATAGGCTTAAATCCATATAATGCTTCATAAAGAGTTTTAAACTCAAGACTCTTTGTAGGACTCCCATTCTTCAAATAAACTACAGTATTCAATGCTTCAGCCCAAAAACCATTTGACAGGTTCTTACCTTTCAACATACTTCTAGCGCATTCCACCAGTGTTCTGTTCTTTCTTTTTGTTACTCCGTTCTATTGCGGAGTATGGGGTACTATGAATTTTTGTAATATTCCATGGTCTTTACAATACTTGATAAGGTCATCCTTCCTGTATTCTCCCCCTTGATCAGAGCGGAGAATTTTTATCTACTTTCCTGTTTTCCTTTCAATAATATTCCTAAACTGCTTAAAGTATTCAAATGTGTGACTCTTCTTACTCAAGAAATACACCCAAGAAAACTTTGGGCAGTCAGCAATAGACAGTAAAAAATATACTGCACCTCCTAATGATTTTGTTTGCATGGGTCCACACAAGTCTGTATCCACTAATTCAAGTATATCCCTATATTTCTTTTCTACTCAAACAGGGAATTCTTCTCTATGCATTTTTCCTAATGTAAACGCATCACAATCATTATGTACTTGATTTAGCATAGGAATATCTCTTACCATTTCCTTCTTCTGAAGTAACAACAAATAATTGTAATTGATATGACCAAATATCTGATGCCATAGCTCTTCTGTAGTCAAACTCGCAGATGTCAAGGGTCGAACTGGTGCAAGTCTTACATCCAACTTTACATACCTTTTGTTCGGATTCCTGTAGTAATTGTCTCCATGCCATCTAGAAGATCTTTAATATAATAGTTAGATTTAAAAAATTCAACTTTAAGATCTTGATATGTGATCATGGATACAAAAATCAAGTTCTTTGTTACACCGGACACATACATGAGATTATGAATTTGTTTTACAATATTTTTATGTTGAATGACATAAATTTTCCCACACCCTTTGATCTTATGACTTCTATCATCACCTAGGTAAATATGTTCTCCTTCATTGATTTCTTTCAAATCTTCGAACCAATGCATGTTCCCTGTCATATGTGTTGATGCTCCTGAATCTACATACCAGATGTCTGCATCAACGTTTTCATCAAAATCTTCCATAAACAATCTGAAATTCTACACTTGATTTTCATTCTCAAGATGACCTACATGTCATTTTGGCTTATGCTATTCTTCATGATATTTCTTCTTCTTTCACTCCCTAGAAATATGACCAATTTTCCTCAATAAAAACATTTAATTTCAGAGTTGTTTCTATTCAGATGCATACCTTGGGTTTGATTCAATCTTTTCTATGAATGTCCTCCATTTTGCTATTGCGGATTTTCTTTCCCTTTGAAGAAGTTTTTCTTCACCATCAATGCAAGATCAGCACTCTGGGGATTCAGATTCGATCTTCTTTCTTCTTCTTGCATCAATATTCCTGTCATCTCTTCAAAATTTGGGATTTTCTCTCTGACATTTATCCGAGTGATGAACATTTGGTAGTCATCAGTCACACCATTCATGGTAATTTTTACAAGATCTGTATCATCAACTATATGACCGATGTCTGCCAATTTTTTCTTTAAATCTTTGATCATTGCTATGAAGGCATCAACTATTTCATTCTCCTTGATCTTCAAGGATAAGATCTTGCTCTTTAGAAACAAAAGACTATTTGTATTCCTAATCTCATACAGATCCTTGAAAGTTCCCCAGATCTTGTTAGCTGTCTTACACTCTCTGATGTGTGGTATGATGCGGTCTTTCATTGAGATCTTCAACAACATCTTTGCTCTACCTTCTCGCTTCTCCCAATCTAGGATTGATGTTGATCTAGCCGCTAGCTTCAACTCATCCCCATTTACAATAGTCCAAGAACTCTGCACTTCTAACAGCGTATGCATCTTGAATTTCAAATTAGCATAATTGGAACCATCAAGCTTGTTATGCTCATTCAAGAATGCTTCAAACATATTATTATTCATCTTGGCGATTTAGACAAAAAAAATCGACAGGTAAAAGAAGATGTTAGATTTACCCCAGATCTATGACAAAGACATATCATTGATCTTCAATGTTGTTTGATCTCGCAGCACACCCGCAAATCACTGTGGCTTCCTTCACAACCTCTAGATAACCTTCTGTTGTCAGCCTCTGCAGCCCTCTCCAATATGCAGCCTTCTATCGGTCTCCACAGAACCTTTTTGTTGTTTACATGATCATCGCAGATATACACCACTTATCTGAGACATCTTCACAGGTGTACACCACTTATCTGCGACGTCTTCGCAACTATACACGTAAAATCAGAGACGATGATGCTAAGTGTGTTTGAGTAATCATCGTGTTTATTCTCCTGAAACCTGCGATGATTTCGTTTTAGTCACACCCTCCTCTCCTCTCGACGTACAGGTTCCTCAGCCTTGATGCTCTGATACCATGATAAAAATGGCAATGTTGTATTAAAAGAAATAAAACCCACTGGTCAGCTATATGAAAGAGAGTCTAAACCAGGAGAGCCTAGCTCTGCAAAACGCTCTACATTGTTCATGTGCATCACACATTATATAGTAATCATGGTTTTAGGGAAGTTAGCACAATAACCTAAGAAACAGAAACTAATTCCTATCCCGAGGTCACATGAACCAACTCACACTCTTCTAGGATATTCTCCATATCTTCAACATAGGTAAATCATGACCATCGCTATTTTATTTTTGTTGAAGAGAATGAAGGTGTTCTTAGTGAGGTGCTCAATAAATAAGGTAGGTTGGTTATTTTTTTTCCTATGCTTACAGTGATGTTGAAACATTTTTCAAACAATTGCCGAAGTTTTGCGACACACTTGTTAAAATATTGGCTACAAAATTACTGAAATATTCTGTGCAATATTCGTTGCAACATTGCAGATATATTTTTTGTACAAATTTTAAATATTATCAGCATGATTGTTAAGATAATTTGTATAGTGAAATTTTTCTTCCATAATTACTTAAATATTTTCTTAGATATTCTCTGCCAAATAGCTAAGATATTTTCTACACAACACTACAGTAATCTAAAAGTTATTTTTAGCACTGCAAAATTATGGAGAGGTAGTGCAAATGTACATAATAGCACTACAAAATTTGTCAATAATACTATAGAAGTTCTCTACAATATTATATAATTCATCTATGTATCAGTAAGATCGAAAAGCGCATAACACATCCAACATGTATTCACTATAAAAAACTTTTAACGACACTTAATTTTAGGTCAAACTTCAATGCATGCAGTGATGTTCAAATTTGCCTTGTAACAATGATTTGACATGGGAACCTCGCTTTACAACCAAGAAGGAAAAATTCAAAGTTGTATGTGTGAAATTCTCAAACTAACATACACATATAATGAATAATATAACATGACAAAGGTATCTTATGAGATCATCTCTTATGAAATCAATATTGTCCACTCGTACAAGATATTATCTTTTCATAAACTTGATGGAGGCATTTTGATAGGTAAATTATAAATTGTAACGTGAATCCTTTTCATAACTATTCTACGTTAGATTTGTTATAAATATCTATTCTATGTTATAATTTGTTTTTTTATATGGTAGCAAAATCTATCATCATTCAGTTATCAAATTAACTATAAAGGCTATTGCCAAAATGCACGTTGATTCATCACAGTTATTCAAAAAACCATGCCACGTGGAATTACTCAACTAGTGGTTTTTAATGGTATATGATTTCACTCTAGATATTGGGCCATTTCATTACCTCAAAGGAAAATGAGCTCCTAACAGTGACAATTTTCATAATTTTAAGAAAATTTTAAATTCCATTTAGTTTATGAAAATTGTTCAAAGATGACGTGTTCCAAAAGCAGCCACACATTAAGCATTTTAGTAATTTTTCAATTAGAGTTGTTAGCATGAAAGCCAACAACGAAAAAATTCAATGAACATGTCAATGAACGTAATAAAATTTGGAACTAATTGGCATAGATTAAACACGCATACACACAAATTGCAATTGTAAAACTTCTCCATTAACAATAAAATTCTCGACAACAATGGTGAGTGTTACTCGAGTTGTCGCTCTATGCTTCACCATAGTTATGATTCCATGTTGAGTATATCAACACTAGACTTGCTAAACATAGACTCATGGAAAATTTGATTTAACTTAGATTTTGGCTTTCTTAGCTTTTCTATAGAAAGAATAAACTTCTAATATAGATTTCACTTATCTTAACTCATGTATATGCAGGCATGGCGGGAGTAATACTCTCCAACACTCTCTCTTAATTTTGACCACTAAACATAGCTATCACTATGACAAAACTACGTCTATCGGTCTATGTCTTAGCTAGGCTTACATAGAAAACTTATCTCAAAATTTGTTTCAGCTCTTTACATGATCAATTTTTATTTCCTCTTTCTCCAATTTCTGAAAACTCTAACTAGTTTTAGTGGCATCATTACTTTTATGTTGAATGTTGCAAGCTTGAATATACTTTTCTATTTTTCCTTCTTCAGATGATATTGCAGTCTTTTCACTGTTTCATCTTTTCTCAATAACATTCTAAAAAACAGTTCAAGTTTCCCAAGCCTGTCTTCCTCATTTTATTCAAAAAATAAATTGTATGTGAATTTTTTCCACATGTAATTCTCTTTTGCTTGATCCTCATACTCATGTATTTTCTCATTCAACTACTACAACAAAATTCTATAATAAAATTTTATATTTTCTTGGTTCCATTGCTGAAAAAGCTGCGCACCATTTCCTTCAATTTCTACAAGGATCTCCATGTCTTCTTCCTCATTTTCACTTTTAGATACAGATGGAAATGGATTGTTGTCATGAAATTGTACATTCTCAACAAACTTGTCAAAAGCATGTAAACATCATTACAATAATCCTTTTCTTTCTGTTTTTCTTGGAATTTTTTCTTAAAAAATTATCTTCCATTTGCTGCTACGCGAGTGTCTTCTACTTTGTTTTCACATGCAAGTGGACTTTTCTTATCAAACACTATTTCATCAATCAAATGTTTATGCTTCAACATATGCAACCACTCTTTATTAGTTAAGTGATCTTCATCAAATTTGACCCCATGTACCTTTGATTTAGAGAGATCACCTTCATCAATCTCATATGTTGGATTCTCCATATCATTCACTGCTTCAATAAAAACTTCATTTTCATTAGTAAGATCTATTTATGGATTGAATAAATCATATACTACTGTATTGATAGTTTCATAATCATCATCCACTTGTGATTGAGCACAGTGGGTTCACAAGCTTCTATGTGCTCTTTCTCTGTTGCTCCTATACTAGATCAACATGTGGAATCTTCTTCTGAAGAACACTCTCCCCCGCATGAAACTCCAACAATGGATGATGCTTTAATTCATGTAATTGATAGAATTGGGAGACTCAATCTTGATTCAGTCCCAAATCAGTCAACAGAGCAGCCTGGACCATCTGAGAAAGGTCCCCCAAAGTGGTTGACAAGGACACTTGAAAGTGTTCATCCTAATGAAGTTGGAAAGACAGGAACCAGAAATTCAAACCTGCAAAATGGAGGTGATGTAGATGACTCTAATTAACCTGTTGATATGGATGTTTCTTCTGATTGTGAATTGAACTTGTCTACAAATTTCGAACCAACTTCCTTCAAAGAAGCTGCTTCTCATGATGAATGGAAAGAAGCAATGAAAAAGGATTATGATGCCCTCATAAAGAACGACACTTGGAAGCTGGTTGATCCTCCATTAGGAGCCAAACCAATTGGCTGCAAGTGGGTCTACAAGAAAAAGTATAAAGCTGATGGCTCACTTGACAAGCACAAAGCTAGGCTTGTGGAAAAAGGTTTCGCACAGAACGAAGGGGTCAATTATGAGGAGACTTTTTCCCGCACAGCAAAATGGGCTACCATCCACACTCTTTGCACTAGCATCTCAGAACAGTTGGAAAGTCCATCAAATGGATGTAAAAACTGCATTCTTGAATGGAGATCCAAAAGAGAATATTTTTATGTCCTAGCCTGAAGGATTTTCTATGAAAGGACATGAACATAAAGTATGCAAACTTGTGAAGTCCTTGTATGGCCTCAAACAAGCACCGCGAGCCTGGTATGAAAAACTAACTAAGCATCTTCTGAAACTTAATTTCAAACATTTGGATATTGATGATGCAACTTTATTTGTCAAGAAAGTTGGCAAAATGGTTGTATATCTTGTGGTATATGTAGATGATCTTTTGATGACAACGAACAACGAAATCTACATTGCATCCATAAACAAGGAATTGGGGAAAAGTTTTGAAATGACTGATTTGGGCTATGTTCATTACTATCTTGGCATTGAAGTAACCCAACATCCAAAGTCCATATTTCTTTCTCAAAAGAAATGCATTGGGGATCTGCTGAACAGGTTTGGAATGACAAAGTACAATCCTCTTACTACTCCAATGGAAAAAAACTTAAAGCTCACATCTATTGAAGGAAAGGAATTTGAGTATGCAAAAAACTATAGACAGCTTGTAGGAAGTCTCAACTACCTAATTGCTACAAGACCAGACATTTCGTTTGTTGTTGGCTCTCCAGGTTTATGAAAAAGTCTTGTGAGGGATATTGGTCTATCACAAAAAGAGTTCTAAGGTACTTGAAGGGAACTCAAGACTTTGGAATCAAGTATACATAGGTGGACGACTTCAGCTTGATTGGATAATCTGATTTAGAATTTGATGGAGACAAAGAATCTGGGGTATCAACTTCAAGATATGCTATGAGTCTTGGATCAGGAGTTGTCTCTTCGAGATCACGCAAACAGTCAGTTCCAATAGATTCCATAATAGAAGAAAAATACGTGGCAGCAACTGAAGCAACAAAAGAAAATTGTGTGGCTCAGGAAAATTCTTGAAGATTTGTAGGTAAAACAAGTACAATCAACTCTACTCATGATTGACAATACCTTTGCAATAAAGTTGGCCAAGAACCCAAAATTCCATGATCGAACGAAGCACATCAATACTAAATATCATCTAATTCGACATCATGTTGAGGCCAAAACAATCCATCTCCGTCACAGTTCCACAAATGAACAAATTGCAGACATCTTCACCAAAGCTCTTGGAAGAGAAAATCTTGAATGATTCGGAATGATGCTTCGACTCACCAACATCCCTTCAGATTAAGTGGGGGAATGTTGACACCTAATCCTTGTGATTGGGTAAATTTATGTAAATAAATAAATTAGAAATATGACAGTCATTAGGATATGAACTGAATAGTCTCTCCCTAATGTATATAACGAACACCTACCTGATGGAATATAACACACAAATCATTTTTTCCTTATGGAGTTACTGCCTGGCCTGGCAATTGCTTCTCCATTTTTTTGGATACTTCTCGATTCCTCTGTTGCAACCTAAACATCTCTAAACATGGCAATGATATTTGCATATTATTTTCTATTTCTTCTTTTCATCTACTTGAGTTGTCGTTTTTTACCCATATCTATTTCCCTTCATTGATTATTCACCTTCTTCTTCACTTATTTTTTTTTTTCATTTCCTTTTCCTCTGTTTTTCTTCAGATCTTTGGTATTTCTTTCTTATCGCCCCTGAAAAAATATTTTTTTATAAATGTGACCTCATAATACAAAATGTGCATGACACCGTTATGCATGAGGAATATTGCGTGACCACATGCGGGTGAACTCCAATAGTTTCTAGTGACTCTTTGTGTTGGTGAGTTGTATTGTCCCTTGAAGATTTTTATTTTCTAGTCAGTATTTTTTGTATATTGATCACCTCATCTTCACTTTGATCTTTAGCCTAACCTCTCCATGCTTCCAACATTCACCAACGCTTTCTAACGTCAGATTTTGATTGTGCTATGATACAAATATGAAGAAGAGAGACAGAGATTAGATAGACATACACATAAATTGCAAATGCAAAACTTACCATTAACAATAAACTTATTTACAACTATGGTGAACTTCACTCGAATTGTCACTCTATGCTTCACCGTACTTCACTTTTATTGACCTCTCTAATACAACTGATCTCGTGAAGTGTATACAAATACTAAACTTATTAAACATAGACCCACACAAACTCTGACACAGCTTATTTTTTAGTTTTTCTCAACCTTTTTTTAGAAAGCATAAATTCCTAATCTATACTTTCACTTATGTTAACTCATCTATATGCAAGCATAATGAGACTACGTATCTACAACAATAAAACAAGGAATTGTCATGAACGAAGCAATTTCTTTAGATGGATCCTAAGATCACCTCTTTTAAGTTAAATAAATATAGAACATGAGTAGTCAAGCCTCGATAAACAAATTCTTGGGGTCAGGCTTTCTATTAAGGCATAAGAAAATTCCACAGAACAAGATGTTGGAAAGGCGACGGAGACAAAATATGAATTCACACAAAACATGAGTTGCTTCTCTTCTATTGATCACACAAAACATGATACATACAGTGAACCGTATGAAGGGTATTTGAACCTTTTCCAACTAGATACTCACCTAAAATATCTTGACATGCAATCACACACTTAAACTCATCTATCACTTGACTTGACTCAACATTCAAAAACTCCACCACTCAATCACTTAGTTAACTGACTCTCTATCTTTAGCCAACTCCTCAGGAAGAAGTAATTATCTTATTTTAACGCTCCCCCTTAATTACGACTGCTAAACTAAAACATGACTCATGACAACTCAAACATGCCTGTTGGTCTACGTCTCAGCTAGGCTTACAACACCCAAGTTTCTTCTATGAAACTCAAACACATCTTGTGATAATGAATTAGTAAATACATTAGCCAATTGATCACTAGATTTACAAGGCTTCAAGTGGACTTCTCCATTTCTCACAAGTTCTCTAATAAAGTGATATCTAGTATCAATATGCTTGATCTTTTGATGAAGCACATTATTCTTGGATAGTGCAATCGCTAAGGTGTTGTCACAATATATTGTTGTTGATCCTTCTTGTTTCTGCTTGATTCCATCAAATAATCTTAACCACACCTCTTGACATGTTGTTTATGTTGCTGCTACATATTCTGCTTCTGCTAACGAAAGCGTCAGAACTGCTTGCTTCTTAGATGCCCATGAAATCACACCTGAACCAAGGTGGAACACAAAACCAGAAGTGATCTTCCTATCATCCAAACTTCCTACAAAATCACTATTTGTGTATCCAATCAAATCCTCCTTTTCCATGCTTGCATACATAATACCACAATCTCTAGTTCTTGCTATGTATCTCATAATTCTTTTTCCTACAGTCTAATGTGTGCCTTTTGGATTCTCCATAAATTTGGAAATCAAACTCACTCCTTGCATGATATCTAGTCTTGTTGCTGCGAGATACATGAGGCTTCCAAAAAATCTTTTGAATAGAGTTGGATTGACATATGATCCTTCATCTTCCTTGCTTAACTTTGTACCTGTTGCAACTGGTGTAGGGATAGGTTTGCAATTTTCCATCCTGAATCTTTTCAACAAATCCTTGGAATATTTATTTTGACAATAAAAATTCATATTTCAGATTTCTCAACTTCTATGCCAACAAAATAATTCATGAGGCCAAGATCTGTCATCTCAAATTATTTCATCATGGCTACTTTAAATTCATCTATCTCAAAATCACCTGTAAAAATCATATCATCAACATATAAAAAAACAACCACAATCTGTCCATGCTCATTTACCTTTCTGTATAAGGTTGGCTCAATGTTGCTTCTGCAAAACCGATTCTTAATCATGTAGCTGTCGATTCTGCTAAACCAAGCTCTAGGCACTTGCTTCAGTCCATAGAGTGCTTTCTTCAACCTATAAAACTTTTCTTCGCTACTTTCAACTTCATATCCTGGAGCCTGCTGCACATAAATTTCTTCTTCTAGAATTCCATTCAAGAAGGCTGATTTCAAATCCATTCGATATAATTTTCATTTGTTCTTAGTTGTTGTGGCTAGAACTGCTCTTACAATATCCAATCTCGTTCCTATAGAAAAAGTTTCTCCAAATTATATTCCCAGTTGCTGCAAGAATCCTTTTGCTACAAGTCGTGCTTTAAATCTGTCAATTTCACCTTTCTCATTCAACCTTTTCTTGTACACCCACTTCACACCAATGACAGTTGTGTCCTTTAATAAATCAACCAAATACCATGTGTCATTCTTTTCAATAGATTCAATTTCCTCATCCATGGATTGCCCCCAATTTTCATCTACGATTGCTAATTCAAACGAGGAAGGTTGGAATGACAATAATGCGAAATTTGAACTAACATCCAAATCATCATAAATATCTTTCAAACTTCTCATCTTTCTCTTACCATTGGTTGATTCATCCCCTGAATGATTGCTAGGAGAATCTCGAGCTATTGATCTGCTTGAGGATCCATGCTGCTCTGAAAATGTTGGAGTCCTTGTTGGTGTGTCTCTGTTTGGTATTTTCACCTGTGATTCTTGCTACTACTTTTCTGCTACATCATCTTCTTCCACCAGTGACACTTGTGCATCAACTGTTTTTTCTACAGTTCCATTCCATGAATCTTGTTCTTTGAATACAACATCTCTGCTAATTATGCTCTTCTTTTTGACAATGTTATACAATTTGTAAGCTTTTGATTACTCATTGTAACTACTGAATATGCATTTTTGACTCTTAGCATCCAATTTTCCTCTTCGCTCCTTAGGAACATGTGCATAAGTTACACATCCAAATACTTTGAGATGAGATACCTTACAATACATACTTGACCATGCTTGTTCTGGTACTTTGTTCATTACACTCTTTGTAGGAGATATGTTGATCAAATAAATAGCACATGAAAATGCTTCTGCCGAATACTCATTAGACAAGTTTCTTCCATTAAACATGCTTCTTATCATGTTCATAATCGTCCTCTCTTTGCTACACCATTCTGTTGCGGTGTGTACCTGGTTGTAAATTGTCTTTTGATCCCATGTTGTTTGCATCAATCATGGAATGCCTTTGAGTCATATTCTCCACCACAATATGACCTCAATACCTTGATATGTCGATCATTTTGGTTCTCTACTAAGGCTTTGAATTCTTTGAACTTTACAAAATTTTCAGATTTCTACATGAAGAAGTAAACCCAAGTCTTTCTGTTGTAGTTGTCAATGAAAGTGAGGAAGTAGCAACTTCCACCAATTGACCGGTCCTCATAGGTCCACACATGTTTGTATGCACTAGCTCAAGAGGTTCCTTTTCTCTATATGAAACTCTCTTTATGAAACTTTCACGGTGTTTCTTTCCCAAGATGCAACACTCACAAGTACTAGCAGGTTCTTTGATGGGAGGTAATCCTCTAACCATCTGTTTCTGCTACAAAAATCTTAAACTAGAAAAGTGCAAGTGTCCAAATTGAAAGTTCCATAACCGATAATCATCAGAACATGCAACTGTAAAAGAGCTTACCTTAACACTGTAATTCAAAATTAGAGGAAACAGTTTGTTCCTCGTCATCTGCACCTTTTCTATCAATTTCTTGCTTGGGGGCTTGTCATATATAACACATCCTTGACCTTGAAAGATAACTATGTATCCTTTCTTTGTCTATTAACCAACACTTAACAAATTATGTTTGAGACTAGGAACATAATATCCCTATGAGATTGTCTTCGCCTCCCGTTGCTTGGTCTAAATGTTGACCACCCCTTTGCCATCTACTTCCATAGCCTTGTCAACCCCCAATTTACCTTTGTTTTCACAGATTGATCGAAAATTGCAACCAAATCCTTGTTGCCTATCATGTGGTTATTGCAACCATTGTATAACAACCACACGCTAGCAGAAGGTTCATGCATGGTATGGAAAGCTAAGAACATGGAGCTAGAACTCTTTGTAGTGAGATTAGCTCTTTGGTTCCCTTGATAAGCTATCTTCTACCTGCAATCGCGAGGATAGTGACCAAATTTATTGCAATAATAACTTCTCACCTTTGATTTTTCAACTCTTTGATTATTTTTGAAGCTTTTGTAGTTGCTTCCACTTGCATGTTCATTCTCTTCTCGGCCATCTTTCTAACCACCTTATCTTCCACTTCGTCCTCTGCCTCTCGATATACTTCTATCTCGACCTTTGTCTCTTGAAATAGAAACCTAACTTTTGAAAGGCATCTCTAAAGTGGAATCTTTATTTCTATCTATCATTGCCTCATGTTGTAGAAGTGATCCCATCAGCTCATCAACTGTCAATGATGCCAAATCCTTGGCTTCTTCTATGGCTGCTACGACAACATCAAATTTGGTAGACAAAGATCGGAGAACCTTCTCAACCACTCTTCGATCTTTTATATCTTCACCATAAATTTTTAATTGATTTATGATAGTTATGACTTGATTCATGAAAGAATCAATGTCGTTTGTCTTCTTGATCTGCAAACTTTCAAAATCTCTCCTAGTATTCTACAACTTAACAAGATTGACTTTGGCCATACCTTTATAGTTTGTCGCCAAAGTATCCCATGCTACTTTTGCTGAAGATGTGATCATAATCTTCTGGAACACTGCTCGCTCCACTCCCTACTGAATAAACTACAACGCATGTGCATTATTCTTCTTGTCATTCTTCCATTGTTCTCTCTCTGTGTTACTCAGCGTTTGTTCTTCTTCTTCGTTCTTAAGTTCTGAAAACTCAAATATGACATAATCCCAAACATTATGTGTCTACAATGTGGTGGCTATCTTAATGGCCCGCACATCATAATCTTTCCCTATAAACAATGGGAACTAGAGATGGAAATTTGAGAAAGTCATCTTTCTCCAAAAATTTCTCTTTGAAAAACCTTAAGTTTTCTCCTTTAAAGCTATTTAAAAAAAAATAACCTTTTTAATAAAAACCCTAATTTTTTTATTACTTAAAAAAAACTTTCTATAATGCTCTTTCCTTTGAACCCAAGTTTTGTTTTCTTTTTAAAAAATAAATTTATGAAAAAAAATCCTTTTCACCATATAAATGAACTATGGGATGCTTTTCACAGTATAAAGTAGCCTCATACCATTAAAAAATACGCTCTTTTCACTTGTTGACTTTTGAACACGCTAACGTGTCTATCGTGATGAGGGAACGCATCTATCGTGATGAGGGCATGCGATGAAGGCATTGCACGACGACAAAGTCCAACGTTAGTCCTTTAACGCAAATGAAAAATAAGTTTAACCCGCCTGTTTTTCAAATTGCGTAAGTTTGCGACTGTTAACGCGGGTTTCTGCTGAGCCTTTGTGCGTTAATCACGCGAAAAAATACCTTTCACACAGATGGCTGTTAATCTGTTTTTCCTGGCTTACAAAGTATGAATTCACACAAAGTATTAGTTATTGTTTTTCTATTGATCGCACAAAATCTGACATGTACAATCAATCCTATAAAATATATTTAAACCCTTTCCAACTAGTTACTCACCTAAAATATCTTGACATACAACCACACATGAAATCACATACTAAAACTCATCTATCATTTAACTCAATTTAACAAAACACTCAATCACTCGGTAGCCAACTCCTCGTGCAAGAATAATTATCTTATTTTAAGATAAGATACACTTCATGCAGTCGCAGTAAATTTGACACATACACTTGTGGAAAAGTCACGCCTTCACAAAAATAAATGCTTCAGCAATACCACTCCACGCATTAGATTGCAACTTTATTCATCTTATAATTCGTTGGCATTATAAAAGGTGATATCAGAAACAAAAATCCATGGCTACAAAATGTATAATGGAAATGAATGTTATTCATACACTAATATTATAAGAGTGTAAATGGATCTTAATTAGGTTAAAAAAGAGAATTAAAGAGAATTAAAGTTATCTATTTCTCTGTACAAAACAAATTAAATGATGTTTGAAGTAAATAAAAAACCCAATATATTAATTTTGAATTTAATATAGATCAGCAATATTATTTTTTTATGATTTTTTAATCCATAACTGTTTAACATCAAATACATGTTCTTAATTCCATGTAAAGATAGCATATGCATAGGTTTTCCACCCGATACATATCCAGGTGGTCCATTTAAGAAATTGATTATATTTAACTCCATGTGCCACCACACTACAACATGTATGCCTAATATTAAACATTTCAAACATTTCCAATAAACTAACACCTGTCCACCATATGATTACACGTACCACCCTTTTAGCTATTCAAATGTTTCGTTCCACAACTTTATCCTGCATCATATTTATGCATGAGAGGGATGACATCATGTGTTATGATGTTACATGTGTATTCCTGAACAACAGGTCTTACAACTTACCCATGGCTAGGATTTTCAACTTGGACAAAAAAGTCTAGGGTATTTATGCTTTATTGTAGATCTCCATAACATGTTCGCTCCTTCACTAGGCCTTGGAACCTCCACCTCTATCTACATTTTATCTTCCATGTAGCTACACAACTCTTGTCTCACTATATCTCTATCTCATGTAAATCTATAGTTGGTTTCACCCATCTCTCTGGGTGCCTATATGGGTTCCTAGTATGCCCTACACTTTGCTAAAAGTTTCTTATTGATGTAGGGTCATGAAATACACTCCTAACCGAAAATAATTTTGGAATCTCCATAAGGAGCAATGCGACGGCTAAAGGCAAAGTACACAATTTTTATTTATTTATGTAAAATGTACCCTCTAGAAGGAATACATGCGAAGATTCTTTCTAAGGGGTGTGTTTTGTTTTTTTTCTTTTATATAGGAAGCCAGGAAGTGTCAGAAAAGGAAGTCAATCTAATGTGATATAAGGTCAAGTGGCATTGGTCCCTGAGCGACCATAATGCATAATCTTGTTTCTTTTTAATCTAAGTATATCTTGTGCTGCTTAAAAATGTGTGTGATTAATTTAAGTTTTCATACCTTGTCTAGTATCATGGTCATTACATTTTGTTTGGGTGAGGGCCACAAGAGTTTTATGGTTTGTAGAAACTATAATTAGTGAAGAAGTGTGGTCAAAATGGGGATCATGATTGAAGCTGAAATGCTACCTAAATTTGCTAAGAACCATCACCAAGGAGGCGAGGATGATGGCCTATAAAGAAGGGAGGACATAACATATATCAAGTTAAAGAAGTTCATGGAACAGAGGAATTTTTCGGACCCATGGCCATGCATTCATCATATGAGATGGAAACGTGTATAGAAAGTCAAATCCTCAACCCTAGTGTGAATTAATAAATCGTTACTCATTTTTGTTGAGACCCATAGAAGCAACCTTTGGGCCTCACCATAAATTGTAGATAAGAAAAGGGGTCAATATCTCGATGTTCAAGCCACAATGCAAAGTAAGTTTTAGGAAGGAGCTTACAATCCCGACCCCAACTTGTGTGGAGACCACTCAGCTTGGTAGGAATCGAACAAGTGAAATCCCACATAGTTGGGCCTTCAGGTCTTCAATAAAAATCAACGTATGGAAATGACGCAACTGCTTGCCTTGACCTATCGAGTTGTAATGCAACAATGACATCTAACTTTGGGTGGAATGCACAAGTAGGGGTACAAATTAATTGGACCAATGAAAAGGGGAACAAGTTTGGATTGAAACCTTAACTTCACCGTGTAAAGCAAAAGATTGGGCCCTGGGGGATTCGAACCAAGGAATGGAGAGTGCCAATTTTTTATTTTTTTCAAACAAATGAGGATGTGAAGGACAAATTAATAGTGGATAAAGGCCAAGGTCACAAATGGAGATGATGTCCTCTTCTTTGTGGTTCATTGAATTTTAAGTTCCATGCTACATAGAAGGCAAGAGAGAGTGAGTTCAAGGGTCCATAGCCTATAGGATTTTAAAGTGGAAGCAACTAGGGGATCAAAATTTGTAGATCCTTGGTTTGGTTTTGATCAAGTGTTATCGAAGTAGGGAATGATTTTATGCAAGGGAACACCTTCCTATTGTGTTTTGGTAGAAATTGTGCCATAATTGCATAGTTACAGTTGATTTTTATGTGTAAACTTGAATATTTTTAACAATTTGCAAGTTAAAATTATATGTTTTTTGTGCAGAGGATTAGTTTACCAAACACATAAAAAAGTAAATTTTAACCAAAATTTACAGCCAAACAAAGACAAAATAAGAATATCTTAAACACATAACACAAAGCATGATAAAGGAGTTCACCCCTCTCTTAGGCTACATCTCATGGTCCATCTTCCAATGCAAGGCCTCTTTCATTAAAATTCTCAAAAGTGAGTTTACATGCTTTACAAAACTCAAAGAAAAAATGATGTCTCTAATGGATCCAACACTATTGAGAACCCCCATTTTGGTTCTTTCTCCACCTCATTTGGTCAAAACCTGAGTAAGTTATGATTGTTTCCTCCTTTCTCCAATTTTCTAACTAGTGATAGTACAATTCGCCACATAACTGGATTGGGCGCCCCAAATGCGGAAATGAGACACAAACCTGGCTTACATTCCTGCTCGGTAGGCGAAATTATAGAATCATTAACTTCACCATTAACTCCCCCATTTTGAATTTTGTGGTCATGTGGCAGCCATAAGATCACATAGGGGGCTGATATTTCGAGACTACTCTCTAGCTCCAAGTTGGGCACATGCTCCTCATTTATGGGGTGCTTGGGACCATGAGCTGGCCCCCGCTGGTTCTCCGCACCTATGGTTACATGGGAGGGTCACATGACCTAGGGATGACCACCAATAACTGGCCCATATTTACATTATCCACTATTAGGTCTAAGCTTTGGGTTCTAATTGCGTTAAGTGCTCAGGGTTGTGGTCATGGGCCGGGCTAAGGCCTAGCCACTTGGCCCACCGCCTGTAGTCCTGTGGCACTAGGGTGCCCAAGGGCCAGGGCTTAGCTAGACCCCATCCTCCCTCCCCCCAATGGAGAATTACAAAACCTTAAATAATGTTTATCACCCTTAGTTCAACAAGTTACATCACAACATAGCTGGTTAGGTCATTGGAGTTGTTAGTTGGGGATTTGGGTTCGACCCCTGTGGCCTCCATTCGACCCTTAGGCAAAAATTTTATACATCCTCTTGAGGCCACGTGGCCACCATTAGTTGGCCAACATGGCCCTCCATAATTGGCTAAATAAATACCAAGTCAGCCATAATATTAAAAAATTCGAACCTTAGAAACATTACGAAAAATTATGCATATCAATTTATTTTTTAATTTTCAACCAATGAGGTGAGGCCATATTGTAGCCTACCACCAGCCCAAAATTTCGAGTCAACTATCCATTTTGCCAAAATTTGCATGTTTGCCAATTAAATCAGAACGCAATATCGGGAGCATACAATATCAGCTTTGAGTGAAACAAATTGAATTGGATGCATATCGTCGAAATCTATCTGATTATTCAAGTTTTGAGCTCTGTCACATAATTTGAATTTTAAGCACTATTTTGATCCACTCGATCACTCCTCCCAATTGGAAGATTTTGGACCTCCAAAAGCTCTTTATCAGTCAACAATTCAATGAGGGTACAACTCCCTCACCCTTTTAGTCTCAATTTAGTGAACTTTTTTTTACTTTCTTACTTTGAGATTTTCATGAAAGTACACCACTTTCCTTGATTTTGGAGTCCTAGACATTCTGTTAATGATGACATATTTCTGCAGTTTTTCAAGATATGCAGAACATAAAAATTCATTTGGAAGAATATGCATATTCCCTCCTCAGTTTCCAATAACTGGAGAGTTAAAAAATTTCAATCTCCCTTCACCTTGAACACTATCATCATGATGATTCTTAGCATTTCTAACCTTGCACTTGGCTCAAATCTTTACCAAATGTGATCACCATCCCCATGCACCATCCTTTTTCAAAGCCAAAACATTATGAAACCCATAAGAAGATGCTTTGGGACCAATGTCCTCTTTTTCAAATAGCCTTTGCATTTTCTTTTTGACCTTTTCATGCTTTAACATTGGCATATTGTTCACACCAATGTTTAACAGTGATGCATCCTCCTGCAAATTCACTTCATTTTGTTTACCTCTTTTAGGAGGAGACATGTTAGACTCGTGAAACATCTTATCAAATGAATAACAAACATCAATGAAATCGGATTTGAAATTTGATTCATATCCTTGAAATGCTTTATATTCCTCAACTTCTTCATGCTTGATCATTAACAATGCAAAGTTCTGACTAGCATTAACAATCCTCTTCATTTGTCCCACATTTACAAGAGATGTGTGCTATAACAATGTTGTCATTCCCATTCTTGAACAAATGTTATTTGTTCTCATGGAAATGAAAAATATCTCTCCTATCATATAGATATGGGTTTCCCAAAACAATATCACATAAATCAATTGGAATTACATCAATCTCTACCTCATCTAAAAAGTTTGAAGCGATTGCAGATTTTAGTTTATATAATTTTGTCACATGCAATTTTTCATTGTCACATATCAAACCTAGAGGATAAGGTTTAGGATGAGGAATGGTTTCTAAATTCAACTTCTTGACAATCTCTTCTTAGATAAGATTTTCTTGTGAACAATTATCAAATAATGTATTTGTCCTAGTATTCTTTGAAATGACTCTAATATGGAAAAGCTCTATTCTTGTTCTTTCATCTTGAGTTTCATTGAGGCAATTTGAAGAATTAGTATTTGCAGTGTCCTTACCTTTCAAATCCATGTATGTGATCTCTGTTTTATCTCCATAATCAGAACCTAAATCATGTTGTGTAGTTGCAAATGTCTTCTCTTTCTCCTTGTGTTTAAACTTTTTGAGTCTCATCTCCCAATGAAGTTTCCAGCAATGATCTTTATCACAACCCTCTTTGGAACAATGTTTACATGTGATTTTTCCTCCTTCTTTATTAACTGCAACATTCTTCTTTCCTTTTCCTTTAACATTAGCATTTCCCTTTTCTCCTCTTGCCTCTAAATGAGTTGAATGCACACAAACTTCATCTAGTTTTGTAAGGTTAAACATGAAAATTGTATGTCTCAATTAACTATGCAATCCTCTAATGTATTTTAGCAAAGTATATTGAGAAGACAAATCTATACCCAAAATCAAAGTTCTTTTTCTAAATTCTTGAGTATAGCTTTGAACATTTTTCCCCTTAGCTTGCCTAACGTTTTTCCATTCCATAATAGCTTTCTGCATGTATGCTAATAGATAAAATTCCCTTCTTATTGCAACAACAAAATCATTCCAAGAGGACAAAACCATACCATGTTTCATCATGTCCTCTCTAGTTTTGGCTTCCCACGAAATTAGTGTTGTGCCTTCCAATCTAAGAGAAGCAAACTGAATCTTGATTTCATCATCTTTGATTCTTTGTATCCTGAAATACACTTCAATCTGACGAATCTAATTATCCAAAGTCTTCCCATTTACCTCTCTGTTGTACATAGGAAATTCAAACTTAATATCAAGTTTAAGCAAAGGAGTTTTACCATGATCCCTTAGGGAATTTGGAGGTGTTTGTGAAAGGGCAGAAGAAGTATAAGATGAGGATGAATATGAGGATGAGGATGGAGGTGAGGGTGGCGGTTTGTCACCATTCCCCTCATTCCCTCTTGGAGGCTTGTCTCATTTTCCTCGATATCCTTTTGGTGGCTTTGATCTCTCTCCATACAATCTAGAATTCCTCTCATCATAAAGAACCTTAGCCATCTCAGACATTTCAAAGAATGTATTTCTGAAAGTTTTCTCATCTTCAAACATCCCTTTAAGACCTTCTTCATGTGCCATGACCATTGAAGCTTGACGTGTGTTTTTTTTCCTTGAAACAATTTGAGATCTTGGCTCCACAAGTTCTCATTCACCTCTTTTGATATTCAACCTTGTAAGCATCATAAAAACACTTGCAAAAAAATCAAGCCTTCACAATAACCTTGGCTCTTATACCAAAAGGATATGTACGTGTAAACTTGAAGGTTTTTAACAATTTTAAAGTTAAAATTATATGTGTTTTGGGTAGAGTATCGATTTACCAAACACATCAAGAAGTAAATTTCAACTGTATTTTACATCCAAATAGAGACAAAATAATCATATCTAAAACACATAACACAAAGCATGATAAAGGATTTCACCCCTCTCCTAGGCTACATATCTTGGTCCAACTTCCTTGCTTAAACAAAAAAAATTGATATCTACAATGGATCCAACACTATCAAAAACCCCAATTTTGGTTATTTCTACACCTCATTTGGCCAAAAATTGAGTAAGTCGTAATTGTTTCTTTTTTTTTCCAATTTTTGGAATAGTGATCATACAATTCACCCCAAACCTGGCTTGAGTTCCCCAAATGCGGGAACGGCATGCAAACCTAGCCTAAATTCCCGATCAGTGGGCGAAATTGTAGGACGGTTGACTCAACCATAAAACCCCCGGTTCTGAATTTTGTGGTCATGTGGCAGCCATAAGATCACATAGGGGACCGATATTCTTGGGTTATTGTCTAGCTCCCAGTTAGGTGTGCACTCCTGGTTTTATGGTATTCGATGACCATGGCTTGGCCCCCACTAGTTCTTCATGCCTTTGGTTACATGGGAGGGTCATATGACATGGAGTTGGACCCTCTTTACATTATTCGTCATTCGGTCTAAGCACTGGGTTCTGATTCCATTAGGTGTTTGGGGTTGTGGTCGTAGGCCGAGATAAGGCCTATCCCCTTGACCCCTTGCTTGTGGTCCTGTGGTGCTAGGGTGGCCAGGGGTTAGGTCTTAGCTCTCCCCCCTCCCCCTAATGGTGCATTACAAAACTTTAAATAACTCTTATCACCATTAGTTTAACAATTGACATCACATCGCAGTTGGTTAGGTTGTTGTAGTTTTTGGTTGACGTTGTGGGTTCGATTGTCATGGCCTCCATTTGACCCTTAGCCAAACATTTAATGCATCCTTCGGAGGCCACATGGCCATCATTGGTTGGCCTATGTGGCCCTCCATAATTGGCCAGTCAGCCATAATATTAAAAAATTCAAACCATAGAAACATTAGGAAAAATTATGCACATCAATTTTATATTTTATGTTTTGAGAAATTTGGTGAAGCCATGTGGTAGCTTACTACTGACCCAAAAATGTCTAGTAAAGTGTCCTTTTTGGCAAATTTTGCATGTTTACCCATTCAATCAGAACGTGATATCAGGAGCATATGATATCGATTTTGAGTGAAACAAATTACATTGGATTCATATCGTTGAGATCTATCAATTGTTCAAGTTTCAAGATCTGTCGCAAAATTTGAGTTTTGAGCACTATTTTGATCCACCAGATCAACATTTGTGGCTAAAATTTTTGAGAGAGGTGAGCATCGTGCAACGGGAAAAGGAGTAGAGGAAGCTCGAGAGGTTCCAATGGAGGTGAACTTGATACACCAAAAGTTTGAGCTAGAGTAGAGAGACAATGAAGTGTCCATGGAGGCTATGGTTGCACCTCATTGCAAAACGAGATGAGGAGCTTAGTAGTATATGTGTCAAAATAATTCTGAAGTGAATATGAAAGAGATGAAATGATGAAGGCACGTGATCAGGGCATCATGAAAAATTTCTAGTGTGGGAGTATGATGAAAGGGCGTGAACCCCACTCCTAATAAAAATTGATTCTGGAAGCTATGGAATGAGTGACATGGACACCAGAGGTAAAGGACATGAATCCGTTTTGGTTTATATGTAAAATGTGGCCTCTATAAAGCATATGTGGCAAGATTCTCATTTGGGATATGTTTTGTTTTTTCCTTTTATCTAGGAACCCTACAAATGTTAGAAGAAGGTGGTTATTGTAATGTGATACCAAGATCGATATTGACAAGCCTTGAGAATTTGTAATGTGTAATCTTTTTTCCTTTTAATCTAAGTATCCTGTGTGTTGATTAAAAATATGTGTGATTATTTTAATTTTCAAGACCCTATCTAGTATCATGGTCGTTTCATTTTGTTGAGTGAGGGCAACAAGAATCTTATGGTTCAAAAATACTGTAATTAGAGGAGAAGGGTGGTCTAAATGGGGTTATGGTTTGAAGCTTAAATGATTCTTAAAGTTACTAAGAACCATCACAGGAGAGGCGAGGATATTGGTGTATAAAAAAGGGAGGAGACAATGGAGTTGAAGTCAAAGGAGGTCATGGGACCAAGGAAGTTTGCGGGTTCATGACCATGCATTCATCGTATGAGCTTGAAACACATAGAGCAAGGCAGATCCCTTGCCCTGGTGTGACTTAATAAAGTTTTAGTCATTTTAGAGGGGACCCATGTAGTCAGCCTTCAAGCCTCCTTATGAATGATGGATAAGAAAAGAAGTTGAAATCTACATGGTCGGGCCACAATAGAAAGTAACTATTAGGAAGGGTCTGACTAGCCCTACCCCAACATAGGTGAGACCCAATCGGCTTGATCGAGACTTGAACAAGCAAGAGCCCACATAGTCATCTCGACAGATGGAAATGAGTCGAACCCTTAGTGCCTTGACCTATCGAGCAAGGATGCAACCTCAACCTTTAACTTTAGTCGGGACTCAGAAGTCAGGGTAGGAATTAGTCAGCCCAATCAAAAGGGGAACAATTCAGGACTCAAACCCAACCTCAAAATAGAAAGCACAAGATTGGGTCATGGTGGAATCAGATAAAGGAGTGGATTGAGTTGATTTTTTTTTCTTTTTATCAAACCACTAAGGGATGTGAAGGAGACCTACATAGTGGAGAAAGGCTGAGGCCACAAAGGGAAATGTTGGGTTGCGTTTTGTGGTTCATTAAATTGTGAGTTCACTGCTACATACAATGCGAGAGAGAGCGAGTTCATGGGCCCATAATCCGTCCATAGGATTCCCAAGTTGAATCCCCCAAGGGATCAAAATTTGCAATCCCATAGTTTTGTTTTCATCACTAATCATCATCGATGACATATTTTATGGCAATGTATATAAGCTTCTATCAAAATATCCCACAATAGATACCTTGGGAATATCCATCCATGCGACCCTTTGGCAAAGTTGCCTAGATATGCTAGAATGTTTTCGGCTTTTCCCATATATACTGATACAAACTCTAGTTCATAGTGTTTTTATCTAAAGTGTCACACAAGTGTTACTAAAAGTGAGAGAAAAATAAAAGCATAATAGAAATACATAAAAGCAACAACAAATGGACAATAAATTATCATAGAAATCGTTATGGGCATATCAACTCTTAATAGTATATCTATTATTCTATGATGCTAAGACGTCTTATAATGGAGTTATCATGCCATTAAATAGACTATATTGCACGAAAATATGATAAGAAAAATTATGCATTACCAAAACTCCAACCAAAAATTCAATGATACAAATCATAGTTAGTCTTTCATTGAGTCAAATTTACTCTAAATTTCTAGCAAATAACCCATAGTAATTATGAAATTGACTCTATAGTTGAGTCATATATATATATAAATATAATTAATTTTTATTTAATTATTAATAATTAATTAAATGTAGGTATTTAACCTCCCCAAATATTTTTTAGAACTACGTGAAG
>APFE030482288.1:26880-63913 GCA_000404065.3 Pinus taeda
TGGGAGGTCCTTTGCATGCTTCCGAAGAGGAATAGACTTCCTTTTCAGCAGCCATATGATGTGATGCACCAGAATCTATAATCCATGTATCAGGGGAAGAGTTAATTGCAACTAAAGCATGAAAATTGTTACCTTTCCCGTGTGGCGGATCCTTCTTCTTGGCGCCTTGAGGGATGTGGTCCCCAAGGTTGTGCTTCTGAAGGATTTCTGCCATTTGGTCAATTTGTTTCTTCATGCAGGAGGATTTCGGATGGAATCCTCGGTGACTGTAGGTGCATTTGTCTCCTTTCTTCCCTTTCTCATTTCTGGAGTCGGAAGAGTCATTGAAGGGCTTGGTGAACCCTTCCTTCTTTGAATGGGAATGCGCTTTTCCCTTGTCTTTTTGCTGCTGATTTTTCAAATTTTCTGATTTGAATCAAATAAGTGATTTTTATTGTGGTTGCCATCATGCACAGCAAGTGCATGCGCTTTTGGAGGTTTGATTTCCCCATGCCAATGAGTTTATCTTGCTTAAAAGTGAGGGACTCCATGAACTCTTTGAGAGAAGGCATAGTGTAGGATTTACCTGTTGCGAGCCTTACTGAATGAAATGTAGACACAAAGACGGAGTATTCTGGTCCGAGCTTCGACATAATAGAGAGAACTTGGTGACTCTCCTCCTTGGATTTGTCAATTCCACAACCCTTGAGTTGTAGCAATAGATCATTATATTTGGTGAAGAAGTCTTGAATTCTGTCATAGTTCCGTGGATCCAATGAGAGCAGCTCTACTTCCAGCAAATGTCCTTTCATCTCATCCTGTTTCCCGTAGAGTTCTTCAACCTTTTTCCAAATCTCATTGGGAGTATTGCAGGCAAATAGATGAAATTGCAACTCTGAGGAGATGCACATGCATATGGATCCGTGGGCCTCATCCATGCGGTTGAGGTTCTTGGATTTCTCTATGGCTGAAGTGGGTTCCACTTCGGTAGCCATGGTAATACTATACAACCCTTTCTGACGAAGGTATCGAGCCATTTGGTCCTTCCATTCGTGATAGTTGTATGGTGTTAGGATTGATGCTTTGGGAAACTCCATTTTTTTGTCAATCTTCGATCTCCATACTATAATCTCTGCAAAATAAAGTACTGGTGCACCTTTTATTTAGCAACCTGTGGGCTTTGATACCATGTAAATGTGTTAGAAAACTTGCATAGATGAATCTAGCTAGTAAAGGTTGAACACACAGCTTTGCAGAGCAAAAACACTAAAAGAATCGAAAGAACAAAAAGAATGATTGATTCAGAAAATAGGTTACAATGCTCATGATATAGCATTATTGGGTGAAGATGCCAAGGTAATGCGCCATAGTGGTGATCAATGAGAGGACTCAACACCTACAGAAAGTTCCGGAGAGAAATAGCCAGTTGCAGAGTGAAAGGAGGAGCAAATCATGCAGAAGAACTAGCTAGTTGTGGAGTGAATGGAGGAGCAAATCATGCAGAAGAACTAGCTAGTTGCGGAGTGAAAGGAGGAGCAAATCAGAGAGTAAATCATGCAGAAAGGATCTTGCATGTAGTCCCATGCTCTAACTAAGTGTCCGCATGTGCCAGTAATGAAAGTCCTAGGTGTGTAGTAACTCCAACAGTGTTTTCATCTTCACCTTCCCTTTTCTCTCTCTTATTTTTTTTTATTAAATTCACTTTTATAAAGTCACTTCATGATACTCCACTTTATAATGTTAAACTGACATCCAACTTGCCTAGGAAATATCATCCTTTCTCCTTCTTTAATAAAGTCTCCTTAGGCAAATTTAAGTCCCCTTGTTAATTATTTCCAAAATTGCAAAACTCCTAAGTGATTTTGCATGCATAAAATTTGGGAATATTACACTGTTTCTTGGACAGCAGCCAGTTGCCAGGGTTTTCTACCCTCAGCCTCACCAGGGCACCTCCTCTTGGCATTTTTTTCTTGTTTTTTTTTGGGGGGGGGGGGATTTAAGGAATTTGCTGTGGGTTTGACCCCTTTAGGGCAGTGCACTTTGGTTTCTCCTTATTTCAGTCATAAGTTGCTGTAAATTTAAAGAATTTGCTGTCGGTTTGACCACTTCTTTAGGGCAGTGCACTTTGGTTTCTCCATAGTTCAGCCATAAGTTGCTGTAAATTTGCACTGGTTTTGTGACATCCTCAGGTGGAGTATGGCTTTTTCCCTGCCTCAATGGGCTAACTATCATGCATGGGCTGTTTAGATGGCAGTGCTATTTCATAGTAAGGGTTCATGGATGTATTTGGAGAAGCCATTTCTTTCTGCTATTGTTGACAGCAATGATTTTGTATCTCTGAAGAATGATGGGGCTCTTGGATTGATCACTTCGTATGTGGAGCCCAGTCTCATCCATCATACAAACAACGAAAGTGCAAAGTAGGTTTGGGAATCCTTCCACACTATCTGGTGTAGTGAATACCATTCAAATTAATAAACTTGAATCAAAATTCTCCAACCTCAAAATGGTGGATTTCACTACCTTTGAGTAGTACATTTCTAGGTTCAAGACTCTGAAAGAAAATATTTTTACAAGCAGTGGTAAAGATTAAATGGACCCTGAATATATCAATAGTCTTATTAATAATCTCTATCTTGTAATCAAAATTTTTTCCATCAGTTTTTATAGCAGCAGCACAGCTTACAATCAAGCTCCTCCTCTGGCTCTTCGTCATACAACCCTCCATCTTGAGCTTTCTTTCATCTTGCCTTGTATAGAAGCCTTTTTAGCACTCCCACTTTGTAGTGACATCATTGTATTCAACATTCCTGTTAACCTACTTAGTGGTCATTTGTTCAACATTAATGAAATTATCTTATCTTATTTTAAGCTGCATGCAATGTGGAAACCTGTACTGGTTTAAGAAATAGAAAACTTGGAAACATGAACAACCCCCCTCTCCACACACATGGGTACATCAGGGGAAATGAGTTATACACATGCATACACATATAACATTGTCTTGCAATAAAATAAGAATGACAGGTTGTTTTTTAGGTAGGTTTAGAAATGAATTAGAGGTTAATTTGTTTTCATTTTCCATAGATTAGGGTTCTTTATACTTCTTATGGATCCCACAACCGTCATGGGCACTTGGAGGTTTTTGAGAATTTTTTTAGGTGATTTTGAGTTTCTACAAGTTTCTAGTATTGGTATGTGGGCAGTTTAGGTGTTTCATGCAATAGAGATCTCATCTTATTTTGTTCGCATTTTTATTCCAAACTTGAGTTCCCCTACTTTGGAAGACATATTTTGTAATCTTATGTAGCATCAAGTCACCTTGAGAAACTTGGGTCTACATTTCCCTAGGAGCATGCCCACATTAAGGCTACTCATGTCCTCCCTGTATGCATGAGTCTTTAGGGGACACTTCCAAGGTTTCCAAAAAGAAGAGGGAAAAATGATTGTATTGCCATAAGGAGGGATCTATTCAAAAGACATCGCCTTTGTTTTCAAAGGATTGAAACTATTGTTTGAAAAACAACTGGAAATGATGATTTCTTTAAAGACAAGTTTGGTAATTCCACAAACTTGTTGATGCATACTACTCTATGGCCCTCCACTTCTATTCAAGAAGTATTTGAGGCCCTTAGATTGGGCATGGGATAGATCAGCCAAGGCAAAGAAGCTTGAGGTATGGAGGCTAAAGAATATCTTTCACTTTTGCAAAGTAACTGCGAAGATTCTTTTGGAGAATTACTTTTGAAGAAGGCCTATCACAGAGGATGTTAATTCAAAAGTATGTGGAGCCTCTCTTGCTAGAATATTGGATTAGATCTCGCACCAAGAAGTTTCAAAATGCATCCATTATATGGAAAGCCTTGGTCCCTAAAGAAGTATTTGAGGTCCTCCACTTGTGCCCTAACCAATGACCCCTTGTTGTGGGTGTCTCCTAGGATTAGGATTTCTAGATTGTGGGTCTTTGCTTCTTCTTGTCTTGGGGGTGTGTCTGGTTGACACACCTTGTTAGTATGCTATTGGGATCTCTTACTGGTTTAGAGGCCCACATCCATTGTTTCCCCCTTGAATGAGTGTTTTTGCATATTGTCAAGGGGATGTCTATTAGTCTTTTCATTTTTTCCATTGTCTTTGTTTCCGCTCAAACTAGTAGGGGACCTAAGGGGGATCCCTAAAGGGCAAGTGCTAGGTGAAGGGCAACAAATTGAGACTTAGCCCTCTGTCACCTCAGCTAAGGCCCCCTTCTATTTACAAACATTCACTGATGGGAGGAGACCCGATATGTGTGGAGTCACTAATAATGATAAGTCAGTGGATATGAGTGACCCAAACCCTTTTCCAAAAAAGTTTGACGGATGGAGCTTTCTTGCTTTCTAAGCAAGGTACTATGTATTTCTAGGGAAAGGAAGAGGATTTTGAGGGTTAGGTTTATGGAAATAGGCTTGTAAAGGAGTTCCCCAATCCCTAAAATCCTTCTTAGAATTGGTATCTTGGATGGTTCTTGAAGAATGGTCTTTCGAAGGAGTGGGACCACACAGGGCCAAATTAACCTGGTCTAGGATATGAGGAAGGTATGAAGCAACCAGTGCTATTCTTACCCTAAAGAAGGTGGGGGAAAGGATCAGGAAAATAATTTCATATAAAGATGTTGTCTTGACCCTATGAGGTACTAGCCTTGGGGATGACAGTGTAAGTTTTGATCCCGAAGCTAGGGCTTGACTTTTCTTCCAACTCCACCATCAAAATGGCTTCAAAATTGGAGGAGGGCTAGAGGAAAGGCCAACGCAGGAGACCCTAGGAGATCAATTTTTTTTTGATGGCTAACTTGCTAGGAAATTGATGCCCTAGTCACCCTAATGAGGTTAGTCCTGGAAGGATGTGAGAAAATGTGGATTTTAGTGACCACCCTTGGTAGATCAATGCCTTAATCTTTGGGAGAATGGAGTCTATGTTAAGTAAGAGTAGGATATCCCGATTTCCAATTAAGGAGGCCTCAAGATCACTTTGTTTGCCTTCTAGGTCAAGAAGAAGCAACCTTGTAGCTTTTATACTTCAATGTGCAAGAGAAATGGCTTGTCAAGGTCAAATTTTACTCTTAGGAGATTTCGCTCCTATTACATGGCCCATACGTTGAAGGAAATGCTATAATAGAGACAAATTCTACAATATTAAGCAGTAAATGCATGCAACAATTATGCCCTAGAATAGCGAAAATCCCAATTCAACATATATGACAAATGTAAACAAGAATAACATCGAAAGCACCTACTTACATGTAATAGAGTATATCCAACCATTCACAATTGACAATAAAGAAGCTCCAAGAGAAGATATGCCAATATCCATACATCAAAACTCGTCCATAAAATCTCCAATTCATCCTTAGAAAAAGTGCGAAAATCTCAAGAGAGATAAGAGATCCCAAACCAAAGTGATGATGAGAAATGAACTCATCTCACTCCTATTTATACACAACTTAGGAGTTCAAATTAGCCTCCTTGGCCTACATAAACCCCAAAAATAAAGTAATGTTCTAATAATTCAACTTTTGGTGACAAGCCCACCAAACTAGCTCATACATGAAAAAGTAAGCCTCCCAGGAGGTCAAATAATAATACATGCATGTCGTAGGGCCCTCTAAGAGGCCTAATGAGGTCCATGGGTGCCACAATGAAGAATAGGACCCTCAAAAGCAGTGGACAAGGGGTTGGCCCCTTGTAATAACTTGCGTTGCTTCAAATGACATGTGGGGGCACACAAGTGTCCTCACGGGTCTCCAAACAAATCAAAGATGCATGTAGATCACTTGCAAGGGCTGAGATGATGGTGTAGGTGGTGCCACATCATCGTGCAAGGCCTGGATCATCTGCCAAGTGTATGATATAAAACTGGGGCCAACTGGGCATGATGTATCAGGTGCATCTCCCTCATCCAATAAGTGAACCGTGAGCAATCTATGAATGGATGTGGGGATCCATGGAGTGTTGTTTGCTGCTGTGGAGGCCCATGGCTCTCAACGCACACCATACATGTGCCAATATAGCCCTCTTGAGGATTAGAACCTCGTATAGGGAGACCAAACCCAAGATGGAGACTATCTGCAGTCTTGCATAAGATCCAATGCATCCCCTAACTTTCCAGTACAACAAGTCATTAGAGAATTTGAGTAAATGAGCTAACCAATCATGGACCAAAGTGGGGACTTCATAATGGCCTGCTCTTCCATGATGGGCTTTAGGATGTGCCAATGTCTCCTAAACTCCAAATGGGGTTAACCAATAATCCTATTTGGTGGTTTCTACTTCTTAAGGGGATAATATAGTCAAGATACATCCCTCGAAAGGTGGTGGCATGTGACAAATAGGTGAATGAAATAGGGGATGAGAAGGGGCAACCCTGGGTCACATGCTAGGGTTCAAGGGTAGCTAATAAGGGGGAAGCCAACACTTGGGTTTATAATGTGTAGGAGGGAGCAATCGTGGTACATGAGGTGCGTCAACCTTTATTTTCCCACCCTTCTTTATATGCCTTTTGCCTTTTTATGATTTTCTTTGATTAATTGCTCGTGGCTCAAAGGGGTAAGATATGATGTATAATATATAACCGTGAATATCCTCCTTTAAGGTGGAGCATTTCATTACCCACTAGGGGTTGGGACAATCATGGGTGCCTATATGATGAGGGAGGCTCATAGAACCTGTAAAAACGGGTGATGGCCATGATAATGGGGTAGAGCTCATGTATTGGCTTTTGCCCATGTGCTAAATGTGTTTGTCGCGATCATCTTTTGCATTTTGTGGTACAATTTCCTATTGAATGTGGCCATATATGCTTTTATCTTTCTTTTCAACTGCATCAACCTCCGGGCTTCATTCTAGGGCATGACCCAAGGTGTGGGCAAGGGGAAGGGCATGCTAACCCTAATGTGGACCCAGTGGAGGAATGTGGACCTAGGTGGGAGAAATGATGAATAGGGTAATAATGAATGGAAAGAGGGTAATATAAAGTTAGAAACGGATAAGGAGCGGGACCACACAACCAAAATCGGGGTTTCCCATGAAATACCATCCCTAGAATCAAATGGTCAATAAAGAGATCCCACGTGACTAGAATCCAAGGTTAATTCTTAAAAGGGGTCTAGGGGACAAAAGCACAAACCTAGCCGATTCTTTCTGTAGAATCCCCCCATTAATCCATGCCCAAAAGTGTCCATGATAAGCAAACTACAATACTCAATTTCCAAATGACAAGGCATACCTTTGGATTCGGGAGGTCCACCATCAAACATATGATCATGGCAGATGGGCGAGGGACCACATGGCTGGCTCAGGCAACAAAGAAAATGGCACAATGCGCTAGCTGGTGGCTGCAAGGAGCTACTCGCTTAGGACCATCTTGGAGAAAAGTTTACTCCTAGGGACATTAACCACAAAATGGTGGGTAACAGTCTTTTCATGGGCAAGTTTACTATTGGATCAACCCTACTTGTGCTTGTGGAGGATTGTTCATGCAACCCACTTTTTTTGTATTTAAATGTTTGATTATACATTCACTAATTTTATTAATTGTTAAAGGAAGCATTTTATCAAAAAAATTAATGTTCATGAATAACCAAAAGAGTATGTCCATGGATTAGGGAGTACAAATAGTTGTAACCTGCTGTAGGAGTGCAAAAGGCTACTTTGGAATGCTAGAAAATAAAAATATAAGTGACTAAGTAATACAATGAATTTTAAGAGAAAATCCACTACATAATAGGAAGAGATGTCAACGAAGAGAGTGAGGAATACAGAGTACTTTTTGTTGCATCAATCACTAAGAAGACGTGAATAACCTTGTTTTGTTGTTTCAAGAGTACCCTAGGTGTTAGTTTTTGAGTAGCTTGGATAGGTGTTTAGTCTTTATTGGTGTCTAAGAGGCTAAGGAACACAATAGGATAATTATCTCCAAGACCTAGAAAAAGTTTCTAAAGAAAATGCCTTGATTAGATAAGTTAACCAATAATTAAATATTTGCCTAAGTGTAACTTAGGAAAGCTAGTTAATTAAATCAGATTAATTGAGGTAAATCGATTTTGCTCTAGAGACTTCCAAAAAAGTTACATGATGGGGTCAAAATGATCAACCATCGATTGTGATTAGATCATGGCCGTTGATTGCTCAATGAGAGATTATAAGAGCAAATCGATGGGTCAGTTGGAGACACATCAAGGAGTTCAAATCACCCAGTTGCAGTAAGAGCAAGGGAGACACTAGTAGAAGGCTTGCAATAGAGAAGATTGAGAGAATTTCCGGAGAAATTCTCCTCAAAGATTCCAACATTTCAAGAGAAGGTTGGATTATTTTGCAAGAGGGAGGTTGATTAAGCTAATGTGCATTTCCAGTCTACCCAGTGCCAGTTGTAGAGGCTATAGATTGATTTTCAGTGCCAATGTTAGCTACTAGAGGAGGTGCGAGTGGCTTCAGAGCGCAGTAAGAGGCAGTGTGGTTGTTGGAACAATTTTTCAGAGGCTGAAAGAATATTCCTTGGCAGGGCGTGCACATTTTTCAGTCAATAGTGCGAGGAGGTGCAAATAGATAGAGGGAGGCCGAATTGCTTTTTGCAAAAGGAAACTTGCATATCCAGTGGAGAAAAATATTTATTGAAGCTTTTCCAGTGAGAGTCAAGTAAATTATAATTCTCAATTTTTGCTGAAGCATAATAATAAAACCCTCATCTGTAGAACTGGTTTTCCCCACATTGGGGATTTTCCAGGGACAATTTGTCCAAAAGTACTAGTGTCAATTATTTTGTGTGTGTGCATTATTTCTCAGTTCTTGTTATAATTTGTGAAAATTGTAGTAGTGATTTATTTGTTATTTACTGTGTTTAATTTTTGAAGACAAATAATTTGTAATAGATAGAAGAGCAAATTCCAGTTGTTGCAATTAAGGAAATTTCACATGGTTTCAGAGCTAATCAACAAAAAGGGTTTGCAAAAGTAAATCAACGTAGGGCACATGAAGAGAAATTTGAGGCTTTATAACCCAATTTATTTTCTTCAGATTTTTGGGTTTCGCTACATTTCCAGAGATGGCCGCAATAGGTTTTGCGAGATCAGGATAGATTGGATGTAGTCTCCAACTTTGGCGTGTGGAAAGCCAGAATGACATTTTTATTGGAAGATTATGGGCTCAAGGAGTATGCAGAGAATGTTATTTCCGCACCGACAAATCCACAACAGCTAACAACCTATAAAAAGAAGAATATCAAAGCCAAGAGGATTATCCTTGATGGAGTCAAGGACCATATTGTTTCGCATATCTCAGAGAAGGGCACAACGAAGGAGATGTGGGATGCAATTGTAAATCTATACCAGAATCCTACAGAAAATGGGAAATTGATTCTCCGAGAAACGCTGATGACCATCAAGATGCAGAAGGGTGAAGACGTAGTATCCTATCTCACCAAAGTTCAACTTGCCATGGATGAGTTGGCTGCAGTAGGAGATAAGCCAATTGATGACGAGCTGGTACGAATAGCTCTGAATGGGTTTTCCAAGGAGTGGAATGTGTTTTTCCAAGTGATCAATGGGTGAGATACACTACTAGGATGGGATCGCCTATGGAGTGATTTCACTAAGGAGGAGCTTAGAGTCAACTTGGTCAATGGCAGTAGCAATAGCAACGGTAAAACTCTAAAGGTTGCGAAGGAACAGGGAAACGTAGCCCTAGAAGGAAAAGGGAAGGCAAGGAAGGGATAGAGCAAGGGATCAAGCTCAATAGGAGAAAAGAAGAAAAAGGACTTGAGTAAGATCAAGTACTTTGGTTGCGCTCAGGTAGGACACTATGTCTGCTAATGTCCTAACTGGAAGAAGGGAGAAAAGAAGGGAAGCAGACAACAACTTCAACGGACATTGAGGATTTGTCTTCTAGGCTAGAGTATGAATTCACTCTCATAGCTTGCCTCTCTAGCTCTACATCCACAGGTGTCTGGTATATCGATAGTGGAACATCATCACATATGACAGGAGTTAGAGAATATTTCTGTAGTTATAAGGAAAAGGAGATGGACTTCCAGATACAGATGGGAAACAAGACTGAATGTACTCCAGTTGGGAGAGGTACCATCAACATTCAGAAGGAGTCAGGCAAGAGCACTAGTGCTACATGTGCCAGGTTTAGGCATGAACTTGATTTAAGTTTCTGCACTACAGGACAAGGGATATGATGCCTACTTCGTGGGGCAGAAGGTGTACATCAAGCACCATAATTGGAAAAAGATCAAACAGATTGGGGTTTGAAGCAACAAGTTGTACAGGTTGCAGTTTGATTCTCCAAAGACATTGATTAGCAACAACAGTAACAAAGACATGGGGGAGCTTTGGCATAGGAGGATGTGACACTTACATCATGGAGCACTCAAGTTGCTAAGGGAGACCATGACAGGGGTTCCAAAATTGAGCACAAAACATGACGATGTGTGCAGAGGGTGCGTGCTTGGGAAATTTGCAAAAACAACATTCCTAAGGAGTGACAATAGAGTCAGTGGTGTGCTTTAGTTGATACACTCATATTTGTTTCACGTTGTCTATGAGATCTCTTAGGGGTTACGAGTATTTTATAACCTTCATCGATGACTTGTCCAAGAAAACCTGGATCTATTTCTTGAATACAAAGGATGAAGTCTTCAGTCACTTCCAAGAGTTTAAGGTTCTTGTGGAGAACATGACAGGTAAAAAGGTCAGGGTGCTTCAGACAAACAATGGAGGTGAGTACATAGATAAGGCCTTCACGAGGTTTTATGTGAAGGAGGGCATCAAGAGAGAGTGGACAACTCCATACAACCCACAACAAAATAGGGTCGTAGAGAGAAAGAATAAGACGATAATTGGGGCAGTGAGGGCATTATATGACCAGGATATGCCCAAGTTTCTATGGGCAGAGGCATGTAGCACAATAGTGTACATTCAGAACATGGTTCCTCATAGAGCATTGGGGAAGATGACACTAGAAGAGGTTTTTATAGGAAAGAAGCCAACGGTCGGGCACTTTAGGATCTTTGGTAGTATCTCTTATTGTCATGTCCCAGATGACAAATGCACCAGATTGATTGCAGAAAAGGGCTATGTCATTGGATACAACGAAACGTCTAAGGCATACAAGATCTACATTCATGGTAGTAGGAGGATTATCGTGAGATGAGATGTCAAGTTCTAGGAGGAGAAAGCCTTTAGAAGATCTCGCGAGTTGCCAAAAAATGATCAGAGTGGGCCAACAAAATCTCCAAGGGTTGAGCAGTAGCTGCAAGGACAATAGAGCACAAGTACAGTTACCAATATGAGCACTAGCTCAGGTGTTTTAGAAAATCAATAGTGGCAACTATTAATCTTATTTTCTTTAACCATGATACTTGCTTGTGAACCTTAATTATCTTCTTTGAGTTCTTTAGTTAGATCTTATCATCAAACAATATCAAGAACAATAAATGCAACAATAGAGGATACAAATATAGGCTCTCAGCTAGCGCAAAACACCTCCAAGGGGAAAACCTTGGAAACTCTTCTCTTATAGAATCTGCTTCAATTGAGATACAAAGACCCTATCCCTAGACCAAGTCCTTCTCCCAGTACCAAGTCGATCCTTTCTCAAGTCTTTCCTTTGATCTGCACCAAACTGCTACACCTTGCAACTTCAACCTGCCAGCTACCACACTGCTACTTGACCTGCAACTTCGACCCAACGACTTCGTCCTTGCAGCTACTCGGAAACCCTAATACAATTTCTTCTTAAGACCTACTTAGAGCAAGACAACTCTCCCAAGGTCAACGAGGTCTAGACAAGGGTTTCCCCTCTTCCAGCTACAAATTCTACTCTTTGTCCTCCTGCAACTCGGACTTGTAATTTCAACCTGTTTTTGCAACCCATAAACCCTAGAATTTCTCATGTGTGAGAGAGATAGAGCCCAAAAACAAGAAATTTCATCCTCCCAACTTCTCTTAGATCTTCACTCTCCTTTTTTTGCCTTTCCCAACTATAGATCGAACTCTTTCTTGTAGATCAAACTTGTGAGTGAGTGTGTCCTAAATGAAGTCGAACTGCTCCTTTATATAGTCTTCTCAAGGGGTCAAATTCCCTCCTTTAGGCCGACTTATTGTTCCCAAGGTTGACTTGTACTCTTGAAGATTCCAAGACTTTCTGACTAAAAAATAATTCTTTTTACAATTACAAATTGCCCGGAAGGGTCTTATAAGCATGATGTTGACTCCATTGACTCGTGACAATAAATCCTAAAATCTAACAAACCCTAGAAGCATGAAGAACATGCTTTTACCTAGATGATCATCGATAATGAGCTTGAAACCCATGCTTTAATAATAATAACTTTTTCTCTTCTTTTCTTGTTTGTTACATAAGATGCATATTGAAATGAGCACAACAATTATGAAGACCGAAACTAGTTACATTTCTCAACAAGGGGTAGGTGGTCTAGCGATTTCACAACAAACGGAGCAGCATGGGCAGGATGAAGAGCATGAAGTTCCACCCACCACCGACGGGAGAAGAAACACAAAGGTGCTTCAGACACTGAAGGATGCGCAGGGGTTTGTGGGAAATCCTAGGGTAAGCACCAAAGAGCGTAGACAACTAGACAGACACAAGGCATTGGTGACAAAGGTAATTGACAGAGAGCCTTCTAGTTATCAGGAGGTTGCACAACATCAAGTGTGGTAGGATGCAATGGTGGTGGAGTAAAACTCCATCATGATCAGTGATGTATGGGAGGTTGTGCCTAGACTAGTGGATAGGTCAGTGGTTAGCTCTCGATGGATCTACAAGATCAAGTATGCTGTAGATGGTATCGTGGAGAAATACAAGGCTAGGTTCGTGGCCAAGGGTTACATGCAGAAGGAATGCGTAGACTACGATGAGACCTTTGCTCCTATGGCCAGATTCACTTCTGTTAGAGTAGTGATCTCATTAGCAGTGCAAATGGATGGTAGATTCACCAGAGGGATGTCAAGACAACTTTCTTGAATGGGGTGATAGAAGAGGAGGTGTATATCAAACAACCAGAGGGAATTGAGACGCATGGGGGAGATACACATGTTTGCAGGTTAAAGAGGGCACTATATAGACTCAAACAAGCTCCCGGGGCATGGTATGGTTGGATTGACAACTACTTGCAGCAGATGGGCTTCGTGAGGAGCGAGACAAAGTCCAACCTTTACTATCTGATGGTAGGAGGTGAGCCACTCATACTAGTACTTTATGTGGATGATCTATTGTTGACAAGATCATCAGGGCTCATAGAGGATTGCAAGAGGGACTTGGCAGTGTGACATTTCGACGAATGTAGTAACTAGATATTTATCTCCTAACTTATGCAGTTTATTTGTCTTCTATAAATTACTTTACGACAAATATTGATAAATTCACTACTACAATTCTTCACAAATAAAAACGCTGTGGAAAATAAAATATTGGAATTGAGAAATAATGTGCACACACATAAAAATTAGACACCAATATTTTTGGACCATCGTCCTTGGAAAAACCTCGAAGGGAAAACTAGTGCAATAGATGAGGGTTTTACTATTATAAATTCTTCAACAATTTAGAAGTACAATGATTTGCTTGCCTAATACTGGCAAAGCTTTGACAAATACTAATCTCCATTGACAAAATAAACTGGAGATTCAAAATCTCCCTCTACAACTCGATTTGACCTCTCACAGCCAACTCACACTCTCTGGCTACTTGCATTGCCTGCCTTTGGAAATTTGCCCAACCTCCGGGACTCCTTCCTTGCAAGTTGAATTGCCTTCAGTAGATGCTAGACCCACTCACTCTACCTTTGGGAAATAGTTCCGACACTGGCACACTGAAACGATGTCTTTCCTCCAACTCGCACTGGGTAAACTAGCTATTCGCACTTGCTGATTCAGCCGCCTTCCCCAAGGATAAATTGACCTCCTTCCTGCCTCTGGAAACTGAAAATTACTATGGAAATTTTCTCTGGAAAATTTCCTCCCAAATCTTTGCTGAAACCCCGCTGCTCGAGGTCTCCTTAGCTTCAATTGCGCCCTTGCTGAATCACTGCAACTGGGTAGTTGAATTGCTTGAATGTTATTCTGTGTCTTCTCCAAACCCCATCAACTTGCTCTTACAATCTTTTGTTGGGCAACCAATGACCATGATCACATCTCAATCGATGGCGGAGATCATCTTGACTCCATTAACTCACTTTTTTGGAAGTCTCTAGAGAAAAATTGATTTCCCTCAATTAATATGATTTAATTAACCAATTTTCCTAAGTGAGACTTAGGAAATATTAATTATTGATCAATTAATCTAATTAAGGTGTTTCTAAGGCTTTTTCTCGTGAAATCTTTTCTGGGTTTTGAAGGTCTCGTGTTCCTCGGCCTCTTAAACACCATAGACACTAGAACACCTGTCTGCTGCTACCAAAAGCTAACACTCCCTCTTAGCGAGGAAGGTGCTTACCACTCCCATCTTGTCCCTGAAGTAGACAAACTTTGCCTTACCCAAAGTCTTTGCGAGTATACTTGCAACCTGTCGATCTGTGGGAACATGCTGTAGCCGAACTGATCCATGCTGCTGGTGTCTAACATCTATGATACAATTGGTTTCCATGAATTTGCAAACCTCCGGTAAATTTATTCCTTCACTTGTGCTAGCTGATTTGACCTCTTGGAAGCTACTCGGCCTCTCCCAATCAATTCAACCTTCCTTTGAGACCCTGAATCGACCTTTGTAGCTGTGTACCACAATTTACTGCGTCCTCTTCGGCAAACTCGCACTACTAGAAATAACCACGCCTCCATTGGAAGTTGAACCATCAATCTGGGAACTGCTTCTCCTCTGCAAATCGATCTGACTAGCAAGGTACCTTGTTGCCTTAGCAACCCCCTCTGCCTTAACTTGCACTCCTGGAGAGTCTGCATCCTCCATGGAGCAACTTGCACTCCTGGAGAGACTGCATACTCCATGGAGCAACTTGCACTCCTTTTCTGCAGATAAAATCGATCTCCCTTTGCCACTAAGAAAATGGAAATCTCTGTAAAGAAAATCCTCCAGAAATAACTGTCCGCGATGCTATCACTGCGTTACTCTGATTCTCTTGCTACATACTATAGTTGAATCAATTTCTGCTTCCACTACGCTACAATGATCTCACACAACTGATGCCTCTGCACTGCTGCTATCACTGCAATAGTAAGTGTCGATCTCACTTCTACTTTAATACTTTGGGCTCCTGTAGCAAAGGTAATGATCCAATTGAGGAATCACATACACAACAACTGAATTTGATCCATTGATCAAGCCCTTGTTGGTTATGATCTAGATTTCCTTGCTGCTCCTTCCTTGGACTTTGCCTGATTTGGCATATTGGAAGTGTCATACTCCTCCTGAGGATACTGTTGCTATAAGTGCGAATTCTTCCTCCAACCTGGAAGATAAATCCTCAATCTTTGTTGAAGCAAATGTTTGCTTCCCCTTCTTGTCCTTCTTCCTCTTAGGACATTGGCTGACATAGTGACCAAGTTTACCATAGCTAAAACACTTGACCTTTGATAGTTTTTTCTTCTTTTCTCCTTTCGAGTCTTTTCCCTGGCTGGGACCCTTCTTTGCTTTGCCTTTTCTCGCAAGCGTGACATTCTCTTGTTCCTCCTTCACCTTTTATCCCTTGCCACTGCTATTGGTAGTGCCCTCGACCAAGCTGAGCCTCAACTCCTCTTGAGCAAAATCAGTCCATAGGCGCTCCCATCTTGGAACTTGGAAGTGTGTCTTGCCCAAAAATCACCTGGATGAATGTACGACACTCCTTGGTAAACCCATAGAGTGCTATACGCACTAGCTCGTCATCTGTTGGCTTCTCTCCTACTGTAATGAGTTCATCTCTAATAGACTGAATCTTGGTGAGATAGGTGGTTACATCCTTGCCCTTGTTCATCTTGACGATCCTCATCTTCTCCTTGAGGATCATCTTCTGATTTTCTAATGGACCCTGGTACAACTTGACTACTTCCTTGCAAGTCGAATTGTCTCCAGTAGATGCTAGACCCACTTGGTCTTCCTCTGGGAAGTAGTTCTGGCACTAGCACACTGAAATGATGTCTCTCTAGCAACTTGCATTGGGTAAACTGGCTACTTGCACTAGTTGATTTGACCTCCTTTACTGTAGATAAATCAACCTCCTTGCCTCTTGCAACTAAAAATCACTGTAGATTGCTCAATGAGAGACTATAAGAGCAAATCTATGGGTCAATTGGAGACACATCAAGGAGATTGAATCCACCCAGTTGCAGTAAGAGAAAGGGTGCAGTTTGAGCAAGGGAGACACTGACAAAAGGGTTTCAGCAGAGAAGATTGAGGAGAGAATTTTTAGAGAAATTCTCCACAGAGGTTCCATCATTCTGAGAGAAGGAAGGAGGCCAATTAGGCTAGTGCTCATTATCAGTTTACCTAGTATGAGTTGGAGAGTCTACATATCGATTTCCAGTGCCAGAGTTAGCTACCAGAGGAGGTGTGAGTGGCTTCAAAGAGCAGCAAGAGGCAGTGTGGTTGCTGAAACAATTTTCCGGAGGCTAATAGAATTTTCCCAGGCAGGTCGTGCACATTTTCTAGTCACCAATGTGAGCAAGAGTAGGAGGTGTGAATAGGCAAAGGGAGGCCGAATTGTTTTTTGCAGAAAGAAACTTGCATTTCCAGTTGATTTTGCTAGTGGAGAAAAATATTTATCGGAGCTTTGCCAGTGAGAGGCAAGTAGATTGTAATTATCAATTTTTGCTAAAGAATAATAATAAAATCCTCACCTGCAGAACTGGTTTTCCCCACATTGGGGTTTTTCCAGGGACAATTTATCCAAAAATACGGGTGTCAATTATTTTGTGTGCGCATTATTTCTCAGTTCCTATTATAATTTGTGAAAAGTGCAGTAGTGATTTATTTGTTATTTGCTGTGCTTAATTTCTTAAGACAAATAATTTGCAATAGATAGAAGAGTAAATTCTAGTTGCTGCAATCAGGGAAATTTCACACTAGGTGGAGAGTGTTTGGCTAGACCTACGATGATCCTAGAAAGAGCTTGGAGACAAAATACACACAATTTACGCTCCCATAACCAAAAGCTTGGACAAAATCACTGAATACTAGGACATATTACAACAAAATCTAGCACCTAGTGCATAGCCTTACTAGGTGACTTAAACAATGTGCAACACTTGGGAGTCTGTCACCTCAACAACTCCCCTTGTTTTAGTGTTGGACACAATCCAACAAAAGGGAGGCCTCCTTGATATAGGTATAACAAGTTAGGGTTTGAGGTGGAAAATGGTGTAAATTCCAGATTTGGATTCAAGGTAGCTATGGCTCAATCTATAGGCTACAGTGGACGTAAGAGGGTCAAATAGGGTTCCCAAACACACCAAACCAAGAAAACATTCAATGCTGCTATAAAGGAGGGTTTAAAATCTACCATTTACAGTGATACACTTGTTTATAACAAAAACAAATTTATTGCACGGAACTATGATAAATGAGTGTAAATAAAGGCTAAATATAAGAGCAAATTAGGAAATAAATTACAACAATATTTGATGGTTAATGATTCATATCCATCAGCCCTAGAAAATGACTGCAAAATGCATGCCAAACAATTTTTTTACATATCTAGTGCACTTTTCAACAATGTCTAACCCTAGGGGATAGACCAATAAGTCAATTAATGCTGAAAATACAAGATTTTGTTGTAAGTAAACCCTAATTTACCATAAATGAAAAGAAAAACGATTTTTTTAATTTAGCTAATTGCCAGAAGAGATGGACTAGTGCCTTCTCAATCTAAGGCATATGGAGTCTGTTGACCACTACATGTCAACGACCCATAGCAGTACACCCCTTTTTTTCGCAAAAGGGATAACACCTAATTGATGTGTCCGTGCGGTTAAGCTATCATCATCAACTTGATTATCATGTTATAATGTAAACCCATTCTGCATGTATATGATATTATGATGTAAATAATCTTAGCAGATCCATGTCATATATGTAATTGCCTAGGTAAACTTACTTTTCTGGTGACGACCTACATTTTGGGAGGTTTTTTGTTTCACCGATCCATTCTCGGATGTTCGACAGAGTTTTCCTTCAGTCTTACCCCAAAGTCAGAATGTATTTTGTCACTGCGATCTTAGGCGAGTCCTAGTGTTATAGATCGAGTCTATGTAAAAATGATTTGGGAATAATCCTAATAATTTGGTTAGGTTGTTTTATTACAAATTGATTGGTCTGCTGGATTATATTTGTGTTGCAGAAATGGGTAGTCTGTGAGGGTCTATTATAGATGGGTTTTCCCCCTTATGATATAAAAAATATGAAAATATGATGTAAAGTGTCTTAAGGGTTGGAAAAATAAATTATCCCCTCATAGGTTAACTAATTAATTTTTTTGGCAAAAAATTAATTAAAATCTTAAGCCATAAATTTAATTAATTCGAAGTCCTAGGTAAATTTAAATTCTTCAAAGGCAAATTCGTTGGTCCTTAAAGATCAAAATTTAAAAGGTCCCGAGACTAAAGTAAATTAATTATTTTGCTAAATTTTAAGCCTTTGGTCCATGGGGGTTAAGTCAAAGTCAAAATTTAGAGGAAATTAACTCAAAATTTTTATTATTGAGTTAAATAGAATGCATTTAATTGAAAAATTCGAATTTCCTCAAGAATTTAATATTTCGATGGATGAGATTAATTTTTTTTTAATCCTCATCAATGGTCGAGATTGCTTTGACGAGGATCACTCGAACTAGTCGTTGGAGGATTTATCTTTAAATAGGAGGTCCTTTGTCAGTTGATCTATCCAATCTCTGAGTCGTGTACTAAGCGAAAAGCTCTCGTGTAATCTTTTCTTTTTTGAATAATAAAGAAAAACTTTAGGGTTAATTTTCGCCAGTGTTACTCTAAATGGAAATATTTGTAAGATGTGTGGTTTTTCATGCATATTTTTTTTAGCCATTGATAATAGCTTCTGAAGAGTGATTTGAGTATAAGTATCTTTCTCAGTCGCTGGGGTTTAAGTGATAATTTAAATTTTGAATTTAATAGCAAGTATCTTCATTTATCTGAAGTTTATTATTATTTTCTCGCTCTATTTTGATGGTTGAATTGAGTTTTGCAGGAAAGTCTTGATTTTTAGATCCTCGGGCGTTAGGGAAAGTTTTCAGTTGGACCAACCAACTTCCAATCCTTATTTTCTGAAGAGCCCAACTTGATTTGATCCTGGGCTTATCATAAGATTTTTATTGATGATGCATGAAGGGTTTTGAGCTATAAACACCTCCTTTAAAATTTAAAAATTTAATTTTTTTATGTGCGAAGTTGAAAAATTTGGCTTTTGAGAGCCTTAAATTATCAGATCTGGCAACGGAGTTGGAATTACACTCCTCGCCATTCCTAGGCGTAGATCTGTAATATTTTTGGTTTTTTTTGACTTGGGTTTCTGGAATTTTATTTATTTTTTGCATATTTGGGTTCCGGGTGTTTTTGTTTTCAGGAACAGGTTGCAGATCTGAAGATGAAGTTTGATTTGAAGCCAGATCTAGGCCATGCAGGGTAAGATCTGGCCTCAAAATCATTTTTGCAGGGATACTATCTAGATTTTTGCAGTCCAAGGGTTTTAATTTTTTTTAACGTGGAAACGAATTTATAGGGGTTTCATTAATAAATCTGAAGCAGAACATATCAACTTAATCAGAAATTTTTGGGTTTTATTTGGCCACCATTTTCCATTTTGTCTGTTGCCTGGGGTTTTCGTTTTGCATTTTTGCTGCAAAAATTTCGAATTTTTTTTAGGGAAAGCCTCTTATTTCCTTTGTCTGCCTGGGTTTTTCAAACCCTTTGAAAATCTTCCTTTCTCCTTGTCCCTCCAAACCCCTCACGCAATCTTCATCCCTCCACGCGTCCCTCAAAAGCTGCATGATCTGCTGCGTTTTTCTCTTCCTCCAGCGTGCTCTCCCCTCGCAACCTCTCTCTCGTCAGTATCCTCAAATGTTGCCATTGCACCTTGTCCCCTTTGCCTCATGTGCTCCCTCACTGCCCGATATCTGTCTCATTCCCTCATCCTTTCTTCCTTCCGCGCGATTTTCTCACTGCCTTAGCTTCGCTGCCAAGCCCTCCGCCCATGCTCTTCCAAACCTGCATTCTACGCGTCCATTCCATTGACCTGCATCACCTGCAAAAAGAAAAACGCGTCGATCTCCATTCCTTGTCGCCGCCGTCAACCTTTTCTCTCCCACTGTCTTGCACTACACAACCAAACGAGAATGCTTTGTTTTGTCTTGTTCTAATTTGTTTTGACTTCATTTAGGTTACGTTTCTTTCAAGTTCGATTTTTTTCTTTGAGTTTTCCTTTTGTTCTTATTTGTTTTGTGTTTCTTTATTTAAAAGAAATCTAAAAGGGAAAAAATGATTTTAATTCTTTTTATTTTTGACTTTGACCTTTTGTATTTTCAAATTTCATTTTAATTCGTTTTGATTTTGATTTTGATTTTTTTGTTTTTTATATATTTTGTTTTGTTTCAAAATAAAAAATATAAATCCAAAACCCAAAAATAAAAAGAATAAAATTTATGTGACTAGAAACTAAATCAAAATTTTCCCCATTAAAAAATTTAAAAAATAATTTTGATTTGTTTTGGTCACATTAAAAAATTTTAATTGACCATTTACCGCATTAGTCTTACTTCATAAAACTTAGCACATTAAATTTGTTTAAGGAATTATTAAATTGTCAATTTAAAGTTCCTTCTTGGTGTCTTTTCAGGCTAAGGGTAAAATCTAAAAGAGAACTTTTGTGGTATTAAGCATTTTAACTTCTTCATAGTCAAACACACTTAAATTTTTTGTATCTAAAGATTGACTGTAGGAAAGTGGTAAATTTTCCTAGATTTAGGGATTGTGAGTTGATTAGCATTTAAATTTCATGGTTTTTTAAAGTATTTAGATCTCTAGAAATTTAATTGCTAGAATATTTTGCATCTATTGAAATTGATCGTCGTTACTTGAATTTATTTGATGTTCGTTACATGTTAGATATTTTGTGAATATTTTCAAGTAATTATTAAAGTACTATGTTGTGGAATTGTAATAAATTGCATATCTTTGTTTCCTAAGCTAAGTATGTTTTGAGCATCTGTTGACATTGATATTAAATTGCAAGAAAGTTTTTGTTCTCTTTGAGCTCTAATTGTATCAAAAAGGTTTGAAATAAGCTTGTGGTTTAGTTGTAATATTTTCAGGGGTTCATTTTTAAGTCTTCATCCAGCAAAACGAACATTTTCTTTTGGTGATTAAGGGCTTTCGCGGTACCAGTGTTTCTAATCCTCGAGTCTAACTTCATCTCATCATCTAGTGCATTCGCACATAAGTTAGCTTTGCATAAATAAAATTTACTACCAAGCATAAGCTTGGTCGATAGAGAAATAGGTATCCATCCATCTTTGCTTGAGAAGCCTACTTTTAATAGTACTTAAAACAGTGACCTTGCGGTTGTCAGAGCCACAACTCTCTGCAGCGCCGGAGGCACCGGGTATGTTAGATTTTTAGGAGAGGTATTGTTAATCACACATTAATGTGCTTCACCTTATCTTCTCTCTGCCAATTACTACGAAATCAGGCTCAACACAGAAAGGATCGAAGGATTCAAAAACTTATATAGGCATTTAACTAAAATTAACCAAGATTCTTGCATCCCACATTAGTTTTAGGATATGCATTGCATATAAGATAGTCATTCATCTAAGCAACAATTGCTAATTGATTACATGGTCTTAATTTTCCTAGCAAGATTGTTGACTCCATAAGGCACTGGCATCAATCATTTAAAATTTAATCAAATCCTATAAGTCTTGATAAATCTTAATCAAGTACTTGGTTGCTTCACTGTGTCTCCCGAACTGGTTGGTTCCCAACTAGTTCTTCATTCCATTTTTCCATAAGGTCTACCCCCCTTAGCCTGCTATAGGGAGACAACTTAAACGGAGAGATTGGGGATCAGGGTGACAACCCCCGATCTGAGCCGTTGTTGTGGTGCCTAGACATTTTGTGCAACAACAGAGTCTATCAAACAATTCAAGGGTTTCCTTGGAGTGACAACAAGATCCAAACAAACTAGGGCAAAGAAACTAACTTGCCCTGGAGTTTGAGATTTTCAAGGTGATTAAGGGAAAGAGAAATCTATATTCCTCAAATACTTGGAAGAAGGGTTTATTTTAACAAGGACAATGAAGCAAATACCATATAAACTAACTTAGCATATGAACATTCATCCAATAAAAATAATACCAAGATGAAGCAAATAAATTAACTTACTCCACCATGCATCATCCAAGATCCACCATAAGCATCCATTTAGAGAGATCGTATCAGATTTCAATTCCACCCAAGAGAAGTCACTCAACTAGGTCTCCATAGCGCACTAGAGAGAAGAAGACTAATCAAAATACAAATGATATCAAGTTGTGACAATGTTCCAAGGATGAAAATTGCTCGCCTACATATATGAGGGCAACCAAGCTATTTAATCCTCCAATTAGGTTAAAATCCCTTAAAAATACAAAATCCACGATACAAGGTGGATATGTCATTAAGCTAACCCCCAAAGATAGCCTCTATAGTGAATAAACATGAAAAATAGCCTTAAATAACCCACATGTGTGAGTAAAAGCTCCTCCAAAGGGTGATGTCATCATCAACAAGGCATGTCTCTCCATGAAAAGTTGTAATGAATGGCTCAAAGGGTATGTCTCATCCTATAAGCCATGTCTCATCATCCAAAAGTGGCGCCTCATCACCAAAAGAGCCCTCACAAGCCAACATCATCCTCCAAAAAGCCCACACCATCATCAAATGCAAGCTAAGGCATGATGTCATCAAACTAGGGCATGACATCATCACGGTAGAAGGTGCAAAATCCCCTCTAAAGGGATCTCAAGTCATCATTATCATCAATCATCATCAAGAGAAGAGCAATGCCCATCAAGAAGGTACAATGGCAACCTAGGGGCATCTTGTTATCTCAAGGGTACACCTATTCCCAAGGCAATGTCCTAGCTTAGAATGTCTATGTCAAAGATCTTGGGAATGGTGGAGGGTCTCATCATTTGTGCCAAGTCCTCATAAAGGTCAATGCTCCTCAAAGGTGCCCCAATGTCCTCCAACAAGTGGAATGTCGTTGGATGTTGTCTATGACGCGTTGGAGAGGCAACACATCATCCCTCAAGGGAACGTAGCAGCACCTAGAAGAATCATCTAGCACATACTAGGAATCAAGTGAGATCAACGTCATGGGTACAAGAACCATAAGAGCAACAAAGTGGATGATATTTAATGTCAAAGCCATCAAATTACTTCACACAAGTATCATTATCAACTTTCTCACTAGCTTGTGACTGTATACAAGTTGCCAAATTTAGGTATGGGAGGGTTATCATATATCCCTATTAGATGCTTCCAACCCTAAGGGGAGGAACAATTCCTAGGCCAACCCTTTCAAATGATAGGTGCAAGTGATATGTGTTATAACTTGGGGTTTACTTCATGAAAGGTGCCATAGTCTTATATTAGGTTATGTAAGATCATCATCCTTGAGTGCCTCTATAGAGAGTGCCTAGCTAATTGATTTGCCTTCCCTCGCCTTGTTTTTCGAAGCCCCTGATGTGCCTTTTTCTTTTCTTTAATTGGCTTGTTAAACAAGCATCAATGACTATCTTGTAAAGATGATATGACCCCCTTTAATGATGGGTAGTTTATTGCTACATTAGGGGTGAGATGTCTTTTGAAAGTTCCTTTTACTTTGCTGTTGTCAAAACTCTTGCCGATTTTGAGGTGATTGAGATCATGGATGATTGGGATCCTTATCCAGCCTTGTTGGATATTGGATACGCGTGAAATATACATGGAACTCTAGGGACGAGTGACTATATAAGAGAGGGTGGAGCTCAAGTTAAATTGGCTTTTGATTCACTTTATGTCCCTCACCATTCTTTTGCATTTGAACATTTGGCTTATGATTTTTCATTTTTCTTTTAAATAGCTGCATCAACCTCGGGCACTTCAGCCCTTTCTTCTCATAGGATTGAAGTATACAGGGAAGCAGCATGAGCAACTAACAACAACCAGTCAAAAGATGGGAGAAAGAAATAGCCCTATAGAAGGTCACATTGTATTAGAAGCAAATGATAACCATCAAGTTGAAATAAGGGAACAATTATACATCCTAAACATCATGGCCTATAATCCAATGTCAACCTCTATCCATATTAGAATGCCTAAAACATTAAATGAAAGCACTTGCATGCAAAAATGGTTAATGTACCTCTCAATAGATGTCCTCATGCTAGACAAATTAATGTACTGACTGAAGAATGGGTGAGAGGCATCTGAGGATAGCTATCTGTGGATCATGGTAGGGGCTGCTAGCTGGCAAGCTGCATCATAGGAGAAAAAATTTCACCTAGGATTACCCATGTATATGGATGGGTAACAGGACACAATTGGATAATTTATACATCAAAATTCATTCAATTTTTATTAATGGTCCTTTTCTTTGATAAAGCATAGTTATAGTACTTTGTAATTGGATTTTTCGAGAGGTAAAGATGAAGAAAATTCAATGACATACGGGTTCTCTGGGCAAAAAATATCAAATAATAATGTGGAGCCTTTGTAGCAATCTGAACTTACAATTTCACTGATAAGGACGGAGGTTGTTATAGCCAGCTATGATTACAAGAGATTCATGGCCATGTTTGCTAATGCTAATACTCGTGCAAGCAAACAATTAACCAGTCACAGATGCAAAGCACATGGTAAGTAGAAATCTACCTGTAGCTCTATTAACATCATTTTGACCTGTGAGGGTTATGCAATTTGGAAGGCCAATACAAAATAATAATGTGGAGCCTTTGTAGCAATCTGAACTTACAATTTCACTGATAAGGACGGAGGTTATTATAGCCAGTTATGATTACAAGAGGTTGATGGCCATGTTTGCTAATGCTAATACTCGTGCGAACACACAATTAACCACAATCACAGATGCAAAGCACATGGTAAGTAGAAATCTACCTGTAGCTCTATTCACATCATTTTGACCTGTGAGGGTTATGCAATTTGGAATACGGTCAATACATGGGTTGTTCTTCTTCCACTTCCTAAAAGCAAGTGTTTCTGCTAACTGGATTAGGACCTGTGTAGTGTGGAATGATGCAGTGATGAATATCCATGTTAACTGGGTTAGTCATTGGTAGCTGGCAAAAGTCTAGTACCCAACTTGCTTCATCTAGGATCATGTCAATTTATCAGTTTCATTGTTTAATACTTGTTTTATTTGCTACAAATGTCTGCAAGAACTCCATTGTATGTTTGTCTATAAGATTCAACCTAGTTTGAAAATCTTTTCAAATGATATAAAGTAATATGAAGGTTTTCAGTACTAGTTTCAACTTTCTTTAGGTGTCTCTTTATCCTACAAATTTTCCTTTTAACTCCCTTCTCCCAAGTCCCATCTGTGAGAGGCACCAAGAGACAGACAGATAGTGGCCTTGGCTCCCATTCTAGATCAGTGCAGGCCTGTGGAACTAGCCCCATTTCATGGAGGCCTCAAAGGTGTTGTCAGTACAGACCCCATCCCAGCAGTCAGACTATAGATCACCCAGGCCATAGTGATGTTTGATCTCTTCCAGGCAGAAGCATAGTATGCAGTCCAGATCCTCCTCTGAACAGTTTTTTATCCTGATTTTTTCTCCACTCGGCCTTTGATGTTAGTGGAGCTAGCCCTAGCGCGCCTTGATATGCTGGCTTTTTGGGTACTCCAGATTTGAGCTTTTTGTGCACTTCAGAGTTTGAATCTGTGCACATTGTACATCCTTCTTTCAGATCTGCTCTCTGCTTCCAGAGTTTAGCTCTCATGCACTTTACTCTATGCATCTTGCTTTTTATGGGAGCTGTATTTGAGCTCCTGCTTTGTATTTGACATGATGATGTTTGGCAGTTCTATTGACCTACTTCAGTGGTCATTTGCTGGACATTAATAACATTATCTTATTTCATCTTATCTGTCTTGCACAATTTAGATCTTTGATGGGTAGTAATCGTTCTAGCAGTAAATTGTATTTGTTTGAATGTTGCACAATATTAGATCTTTTGTTAGAAAATATTGATTTCTCACTGAAGCAAAGCATTAAACTGCTGTAAGCAACAAGTTTTCTCACTTAATGATGTTGAACAGATTGCACGGATGCTGACAGTACGAAGGGAAAGGGAGCTTGAGCAGGGTATTGGGAAACGGTTATCAAGAAAGATGGATCGCGCATGGAAACGTAGCATCATTCCCAGGCCTCCTCCATCTCTGCGCAAGTTGCAAGAAGAAAAGGAAGCAAAGGCAACAAAGGAAGCAAAGGCGGGGTTGTAGTTAATGTTTGTGATCAAAGCATTCTGTTTTAGAGCTATGAGAATGAGTTGCCGTTTCTGTGTCACTGGAGACATGCATGGTTTGTTTCAGCTATAAGTCTTGGGGACAGCACAATGTAAATTCTTGTATCCAGTTTATTCAAAAGAACATTCATTTTTGCTTTAAAATTGCTTTGTACAATGCATAAAGTTAATGTGCTAAGGATTTTAACCTCTTGCATTCTAGCTATATGGTATCCTTGAGGCTCAGGAAATATGGAATAATTCACAGGCATCAATGGGGAAACATCATAATTCTTTCTGCAACATATTTAATAATTCTGCTGTATGTTAAATGTAGGATTGAGGTTCATGGATGGCATCTTTTGCTGATTCAGATCTACAATTTTTTTAATCTGTTTTGGTAAATTGTAGGCTATTTATTACACTTGGGACTTCTTATATAATGTCACGCAGTGTGTATGGGAGTTTTTCCTTTTACTGAAGATGTCTGTGAAACCAGCATAGATCCATCTTAAATACGGATCTAACATGAGCCGAGAGGGATCCAATTTCTTCAAGTGCAATTTTTTTTTATGAAACAACATTATTTAAATATTTTGTATAGTAATCTAATTTTTTATTTTTATTTTTAAATTTTTAAATTTTTTAAATCTGGGCTGACATAAGCAAAATTTCAACTTTGACGATGGACAGACAGGGTTACACATTATACTGGGCTGTAGAATGACCCTCTCGGCTCAATAAAAAAAGATAGATGGAAATTATTTGATTCCAAGTTTAATGAATGATACTATTACTGTAGAAGAATACTTAAATAATTTCTTGCCCGTTGCTGTCATCTTTGTTTTCTACAAGTCATGTTTTCAAGAAATCTCTTGGGCATGATATGCCCTTTCTAGTAATTACAATATCCATATTTCTCAAGCAAGTTACTCAGTCTTATCTCTTTGTAATGTGTCAAAAACAGGGAAGGACTAGTTCACCCCCAACTCATATTATGTGAGCCATATGACTTGCCTGGAAATTTCTACAATCTATACCATCAATATTCTGAATAAAAGTTGTGTAATGCTATCTGGATGTGAAAATACACAGATACCATACCAGCTTGGGAGCTTGGGAATGTCTCTATGCTTTAAACAAATGAATGTCAGTTCTTGTAAAATCATTGTATGGCCCGTGTCTAGACTTCATAGCTTTGGTCATTTGTGCTCATCCTATAATTTTGTTGCATTTCTTGTAGTGACATTTTGTCTTTTAGTACAGTTTATTCTTTAGAGTATTGTCATCCTTTAGTTTGTGTGTGGTGTCCAATTAGATCACAGGGAGTTGTGAAAGGTGTCAAATTTATGACAGGGTTCTCTCTGTATTTAAGTAGCCTCACTACGCTTGTTATTGATAAGATGTCTTCTAAATATAAATTCTGTGTTCTGTAAGAAACTCCTTATCAACATAGTTGAAATGCTCTTGCTTCCCATCATTCTCCCATTTCATTATGTTCTTTTTTGCATCAGAGATTGAAGATTGATTCTTTCTATCTCCATTTTTCTAGGTTGATTTTCTTGTGGACTTTATAAACACATATCATACATATTAGCTACAGGAAGATGTGACTATATTTTGTATCGAGCAGGGGAGAAATACGTTAGGCAGCTATATCTAAAACAAAAAGTTACACATTTCTTCTTGACGCCTCGTAAAGATTGTGGCAAACAGGAGAGGTAAACTATCTCTAATATAATTGAACAAAATAACAGGCTCATCATTCAACAGTGGAGCTAAAAGCCTGCTTGGCAAAAGAGATGTAAAGACAAGAAAATGGGAACTTTTTGATGGTGACTGGGTGACAATTTTGCTTGTGAGGAATCAGTTGGGTGAAGGTACTTCCAGGTGCATGATAGTTTGCTGAACAAAAGTGGCCATGCCTATTTTAAGTGGAATGATTTATGCGGAGATAAAGGAAACCTTATGTTGAAAATGTTTTCATCTTTGTTTCATAGAATGTATTGTCCCTTTCCAAGGAGGAGATAATTGAATTTTGATTAATTAAGAAATAAAACCTTTTAAAGTCACTTTATTAAAAAGGGGGAAAAAACAACCCATGGTATTTGGATGACCCATGGATTACATCCATGGTATTCTGATAGCCATGACAATAAAAGAAAGTCTGAGGCTCGCTTTTGGAGATGTGGAATTGGGTATTGTTTCTGATATTTGGTTTGAAAGCTTGTGGAGCTTGAAGAAAGGGTAAAAACCTAGTTGATGAGCGTAGTTTCGGTGGTGTGACATCCACTTTAGCTAATCTGGCTAGAATTGTCTTCAGTGTTGAAACTATACACCTTAGCCGATCTACAAGAAGAGATCATATCAGATCTCTCGTTTATGCTTTAGTGGAGAAAGATGAAGGGGTCATACAAATCATTCAATGGTGCTTTAGAATGGAGAAGAGGAGTCAATCAAACTTGTCAATTGGGCTCAACGTTGAAGACCCATCGTTTTGGAAGCATCAACGATCTTCAGCAGACAATACAACCAAGCATGCCATTATTGTAGGAGTTTCACATGTTAATTTTTGCATAAGGAAGAAGATTGATTGACATGTAATATTAATAAAATAATTAGCTACATTTTTGCTGCCCATTCTGAGAATTTATTGTGTTATTTACTACATAAGGGTTTAATGTTTAACTAAATACAATCTGCTTGACAAAATGTCCCAATGGTTTTCTTGCAAACTGTTGGTTAAAATGTTTTGAAGAAATTTTACTGGTTTATATTGAAAAGAGACATTACAGTGGTATAGAGTTGTGCATCCTGCCAGCTCGAGAGGTTATTTATAGTTTTAGCATTGGAGATCAAGATTGATTTTACAAGCCAAGATTGACGAGTTCTCCCTGATTTTTTGAGGGCCAAGTTCACATTGCTACAACAAGGCTGAATTTATCAGCTCATACCATTGATGAAGGCTATTTGAAGGGGCTAAGTTCTATTTGTAAGAGGTTGAGTGTCTTGTCTTTTCTGCTGAAATAAAAGAGCACATTTTTCATTGGGAGGACATCAAAATTTGTCTTGAGCCGAGTTCTGCCATTATCTTCAACACCATGTTATCTTAGAGGCAACATTTCAGTGAGATGGCTGAGTGACTTGAAGGAGAGGAGTTGCCTTCATGGAGGCCAGATTTTGTTATTGTCTTTCTTTCCTCCAACCAGGACGAGGGATTGTATTGTAGCAAGATTAGAGGGCAGACTTATTTGTTGGCCAAGTTTTGCATTGTGGAAGAATCTAGGGCACCTGAGTTATAATGAGATTCTTCTAGCAACTGATAACAATTTGTGAAGTACTTTTACTTTTCTTGCTAACACAATCTTCTTCTTCTTCTTCTTATTAGTGTATGTTTTCTTATTTCATCAAATAGCTACCAAAATACAAGAAACAAGAACACAAGATATTGGCTCTTAGCCAAGGCAAAACCTCTCCCTTAGAGAGGAAAACCCTTCTTGAAATTACTCTTATTGAAGCTTCTATTGATAAAGGCCAAACCCAAGACACTTGACAAGATCCTCCAAGCACAAGTCAAGCCTTTGTCCTTCTTCCGACAATTGATAGCAACCCTAGTTATGCTTGCACTAGAAGAGATATTTTTCTTTGTTCCTTAGTAGATTCCTTCCCTTATGAAGAGTGCCTTATCCCTCTTACAATCGAGCTCTTCCTTGAGATACAGTTGCAGGTCTGATGTAACAGCAGTGTGGCCCTATCTCTTCGCATGTGTGAGGGGATTCCTTCAAGAAACTGATGCTAGATTGCTCTCCTTCCTTCACTTGTGTGGTCTTCTTCTTCGCTAGAGTGAGAGGCCTAATTAGCACTCCTTTATTAGCCCAAACAATGAACCTTTATGTCTGTAATAAGAGGGTTGGTATGACAGCAGAGACAACTTCCTTTTCTTCGCACGCATGACTGTAATAGGCCCTAAGACAACCCTATTAACTTCGATTTTCTTCCTTCCTTCTTCGCTGCACTAGAGGCTTCTCCTTCGTCCTTTTTCGTACCCTATACTTGTCCTTTTCCTTCGTTGATTTCAGAGGTGAATTGCGTTCCTTTGGAGGGGTGGAATGACCCTTATATATAGAGGTCTACTCCTTCTTTAGGCCGACTTGATGATTTGAGGCCAACTTGACTTCTATGCTTCGAATTGCTTCCTTTTGTGATGTCGTTGCATGGAGGAGGCTTGTGACTTGGCTCGGAGGTATTTCTTGGACTTTGATACATAAATATACATGGTGTAACATGCCCTTAAGGGTCTTCAACATTTATTTTGACTCTTTGACTTCCCTATAACACTTTGACATGTGCTAGACCTATGCAATGAGCAAGAAACTCATTGATGTAAATAACAAAAATAATATTTCTTTTCTTTTATAAATACAAAGATCAAAATTACATTTATGAAGACCGAACCTAGTTAGACTTTCTTCAACATGCATTGGTAGGCCGAGCTATTGGTTGTTCATTAGAGGTTGAGTTAGGAGGATTGAATGACCAAGACAAACATTTTGCCGAGACCAGCAACACGTCAGCCCCACAGAACCCTCAATCATCAATCAAATTCACACCTAGACCTCTCCTCTTGGTATTTTTTGGAGCAACTTGTGGAGAATCAAGGGAAACAAAGAAGAGAGGTTTTCAATGGTTATGTGAAAGAGTATCAAGCATTAGGAGAAGAATTAAGGCAGCTATGTAATATTAATAAAATAATTGCCTACATTTTTGCACAAGGAAGAAGATTGATTGTCATGTAATTTTAATAAAATAACTGGCTACATTTTTGCATGAGGAAGAAGATTGATTGGCATGTAATATTAATAAAATAATTGGCTGCATTTTCGTTGCCCATTTTGAGAATCTACTATGTTTATTTGCTACATAAGAGTTTAATGTTTAATTGAATACAAACTGCCTGCCAAAATGTCCCAATGGTTTTCTTACAAACTGTTTGTTAAAATGTTTTGAAGATTTTTTTTTGGTTTATATCGAAAAGGGACGTTACATTGGAATCAAAGCTATGAATTTTGTTGGCCTGAGGGGTTATTTATAGTTTTCTCATAGGCGATTAGTGTTGGAGATCATTGATTTTAAAAGCCAAGGTTGACGAGTTCTCCCTGATTTTCTGAGGGCCAAGTTTACCTTGCTACAACATCGCTGAATTTATTAGCTCCATTGATGAAGGCTATTTGAAGGGTCCAAGTTATATTTGTAAGAGGTCAAGTATCTTCTCTTTTCTATTGAAATAAAAGAGCCCATTTTGCATTGGGAGGAGGTCAAAATTTGTCTTGAGCCAAGTTCTGCCATTATCTTCAGTACCATGTTATCTTAAAGGCAACATTTTGTTGGAAATGTAACTAGTATCGGTCTTCATATTGTAATTCAAATGTACCATTGATGTATTTATTATATTCATCATTATTATTTTCTTTTAGTCAAAGCATGTTCTTCATGCTTTTAGGGTCAACTGAGTCAAATAAAATTTATTACGAGTCAAAAGTGTAATTGAGTCAAAGTCCCATTTGGACTTGTTGTAAGAAAATGATTTATTTATTTATTTTTATTGAGTCAAAGAGTCAAAAAGTCATCCACAAGACCAAGTCAACCCTCCTTGGTCAAGTCAGCCTAAAGGGGCAACTATTTGACCTCTTGGATATCTATAGATATGAGTCGAATCGAACACTTGGAGGAGAAAGTTCATTCACTCATCCATTCACATCAATTTAAGTTCATTTACTCATCCATTCACATCAATTTATGTGCAAGAAGAAGATAATAAGAGAAAGCTAGAGGAGAGAGAGCGAAGTCAAAGGAAAGAGAAAACAAACTGTTTGAGCCCTAATTCTGCTCACGTGCGATTTTTTTGTATTTTTTGAGGTTGTTACAGGGATGAAATTTGGCCTTCATTGCAAGTTTGAGAATTTCTTTACTTTGACTAGATTTCAGTAGGGTTTGACCAGTGTTGACTTTTGTTGACTTTGATTTGGAGGAGGGTTGACTTGGGGTCTTTGTGGCATTTTTGGTCTTGGTCTTGGGTCTTGGATATTTCACTTTGATATGATTCTATAAGAAGAGGATTTCTTGGATTTTCTCCCTTGTGGGGTTTTGCCCTGACTTGGAGCCTAGTTTTTGTGTCCTTTGTCTCTTTGTGATCTTCATGTTTTGTAAATTTTGGTAATTGCTTGATGAAGAGAATATAAATTTAATAAGAAGCCAACAAACATTTACAAGTAATTATGAAGTTAAGATAAATCAATCCTAATATACTAGCATCCTCGTTTCTCAACATGGTATTAGAGTTAAGGTGAAGGGATGGCAGCTTGAAGATCACTTTTTGTTGGCATATTTGAAGATACTTCTACAACAATTATTTCACTCTCAAGTCACACTTTCAACAATTACATTTGAGGACATTTATTGCAACAATTATACTTGAAGATATTCTTTTTATTAAGGGAAAAAAGAAGAAGATCCAAAGATCATCATCTTTGTAGAAGCCATCACTCACTTTTCAAGAAGACCATTGTAGCAACAAACTCTCTTTTGACATTATTGAAGGCTTTTGGAAACATTGTCAAGGTCTTGCTCATTCATCACCCATCATTGAAGAAGTCATTATAGCAGCGTGAAGACATTATTGTAGCAACCATCTTTGAAGACATCACTATATCAAGCTACCACTCAAGAACTCTTTGGAGACTCTTGGTAGCATCATCAACATTCTTGGAAGCACTCTTATAACAACCTCTTCTCCTTTGACAAGTAATTTACGATACTCTATGTCTCAACCTCTTAGTCAAATGAAATCTATTTGTAAGGAAGGCAACAAACTTGATGGAGCCTCTAATTTCAAGGCTTGCAAAAAGAGATTTGATTTGATTCTCATAGAAAATGAAGTCATGGATTTCATTCTAGGCAAAGTTCCAGTACTAGACAAGAGAAATGCTCAAGAAGAGGCAAAAAACAATAAGGGATAAATTAGAGCTCAAAGAATATTCTTTGAGTCTATCAAGGATCACCTCATCTTTTTTGTTATATGTCTATCCACATCCAAAGGAGTCTATGACAAATTTGTCAAACTATATTAAGTTAATACTACAGGTTAGAAAATATCTCTAAGGAATCAACTTATAGAACAAGGATACCAAAGTGTTGAAATATGTAACTAGGTTTGGTCTTCATAATATCTCATGTATCTTTGTATATTTTAAAAGGAAAGAAAAATTTATTATTGTTATTTTATAGCATGGGTTTCATGCTCAAGGTCAATTCGTTCTAGCTCAAGGCACCCATTGTGTGCTTCTAGAGTTCATCAAAGAGTCAAGAAGTCTATAAAGTCATTGTCATATGTAATAGACCCTATTGGGCATTTTGTAACAAGTTAAAGGATTTTATTTTGAGTCAAAAGTGTCATTTTACCCCTTCAAGACCAAGTTGGCCTAACAATGAAGAAGTAAACCTCATTAGGGTTATTTGTCCTCCTTAGAAGCATATATATAAGAGACCTTCGACCTCATTTGTATTAATCAATCACGTTCGATCAAGAAAGCTAAAAGAAGGAGAAGGAAGGACAAGCCAAGGACTAGATCTCAAAAAGAAAAACAAAATTATGATTTTTGGTCACTCTCTCTCATGTGTGAAGAAGACTAGGGTTTGGCTGTGGCTACAAGCCCTAATTTCAGATCTCTGAGAAAGACCAAAAATCTGGTGAAAGGAAACAAGTTTTATAGTCTATTTGTCTAGAAGGAAGAAGCAAGCCATGCAAAGAAGTAAGGAGGCATAAATCAATCTTATTCATCCACATGTGTGAAGTTGCAGTAGTTGTAGGAGGGATTAAAAAGTGCAGACCTGTAGTGAAATCCGAAATCTGTTGGAGGGGTTGAAGTTGTGCAATTAATTAAGGTTTGACTTGGTTTGAATTTGTGAAAGAGACGCTCATCTACAGAAGGTTGACTTGGTCTTGGAAGGGTCTCATTCTTGGGTCTAAAGGTCTTCGAATTCATCATTTGAAGATTCTATAAGAGAAGAATTTCTTGTGGGTTTTCTTCTTTAGGAGGGGTTTTTGGCCTTGGCTAGCAGCCTGCATCTTGTGTCCATTTGTTATGTTGATCTTCATTTTGGTAGTTGTTTGATGATAAAAACACTATAATAATCAAGAGAAGAAGAAAATAATTATAAATACTACAAGTTGAAGTAAATAATGTCACAAGTAGTTATCAGTAAAGAGAAATCACCCCTAATCCTACTGCCCTAGATTTCTCAACATGGTATCTGAGCTAAGGTGATAAGGAAAGATAGCTTGATGTTCATGTCAATTGAAAGGATACAAAGGGCCAAGCATACAAAATTAGAAGATCTAGTCATCACATCCCACGACCTCATCATCATCTTGCAGAAACGACTCTTAAAAGAATAAAGAAGAAATAAAAGACCATACCTCCATCTCATCATCTAGAAGAAGGAAGGACACTACACTCTTAACGGGAAAGAACAAGTTCTAAAACATTATGGAAAGTCTACAACGGACCATCCTTATATTGAAGAAAAGTTCACACCTCAAGCATCTTGAAAAAGGAGTATTGTTTTGAAGAAGGAAGATCACCCCTCCCTCATTCTAAAGCTCACACTCTAGTGGAAGACATCATCATCAAGGAGGCATATTCATTTGTCAAGTAAGTAATTTATATTCATGTCTCAATATACAAATCAAATGACTACTTTCTGCAAGGAGAATAATAAACTTGTTGGGACATCAAACTACCTTGCATGGAAGAAGAGAATAAATTTGATTCTCACAGAAAATGAATTTTTTGATTATGTTATGGTCTCCACCACCAAGCCTCCTCAAGATTAGGCTAAAGAATTATCAAAATATATGAAAGGATAAATAGGGGCTCAAAGAATCATCATTGAATTTATTAAGGATTCTCTCATTCCCTCTATAGCAAAATTGAAGTCATCAAAAGAAATCTATGAAAAGTTGTTAGATCTATACTATGTAAGTACCACTGGCTAAATAATATCCTTAAGAACTAAATTATACAAAATGAAAGTAATAAAGGAATAATGGGTAGCTTCATATCTCATATTAATGATCAACTACAAGAGCTAAGAGAAACAATGTCATATCCAGAGATGACCACTTGCGTACTCAATGCACTAGCGAAAGAATGGGGCAACTTTGTATCAAACATCTATGTAAAGAAGGAAGCTACACCATTCAATGATCTATGGGAATTAAGTAAGATTGAAGAATCCAAATTAAAAGCAAAGGATGACGTTGAATCAAATGAGCCAACACAAGCATTTGCAGCTATGTCAAAGAAGAAAGGAAGGTTTGGAAAATTTGAGCCTCGAAAGAAATTTCAAAAGAAAGTTGACATGTCTAAGATTTAGTATTATGTCTGTAATGAATATGGACACTACAAGAGAAATTGTCCTAAACTAAAGAAGGGCAACAAGAAAAGGAAAGAAAAAAGTGAAGCCCATGTAACCGAAGAACTGGAAGAACTCGATGAAAAGAAAGCAAAGAAAGAAGTGAAATACCTCTACTATTAAAGGTATCTCATATATTGAAGTTCATTTTCAATTTATAGAAGATAGCAATCATGGTAGAGAGCATTGCAGTTAAAATAGGATGCACTGTAACAGTATTGAGATGGCATCATATTAGAAGCATAAAATGATAGCCGAAGTAGCAGTTTGCATGGTTGAAGCAAGTCATCTAGCAAGATTGGAAGATAAAAGCTCATCACACCTCATCATCATTAGAATGAAGTATTTGCAGAAAAGGATCATCAAAATCCTCCACAAGAATCTCTGTTGAAAAGGCTCATCACTACTTGAAGAAGCAAATGTTAGATAGACAGTCTACATTCCACTTAATGTGGGATCCAAAATTTAGAAGGATGAAGGTATGATGACAAGGAGTGGAACGTAATGGTTTGATTGAAGTATTTCCCATCTTCAAACAAGGGAGAAGGAAGCTGCTAAAGGAAGTCTAGATGACCATATGGAGAAAGAGGTATGCGTACATTTGATAACTTTTTGATAGATAAACAAAATCCTTTCTTCATTTTGTTTCAAAAAAGGATGATTGAAATGCTCTATCTCATGAGCATGTTTGAAGAAGAAGACCCCCTTATGGTTGATCCATGAAGGCATAGATATAAGATGCCTTGAACTCTTCTACATATTGATAGAATCAACAATAAACAATGTAAAATTTGAAACGGGAACTGATACTGTTACCTATTTCATAGAAATAGCAAAAGAGTGACCCGATTTTGAAAAGGGGGGATGCATAACACACATTTTTTTTAGAGCATAGTTTTTGGCACTTTAATTTTTTTTTTTTTTTTGTTATGTACATTACGTTTTAGAATGTTAGTAATATGCATGCTGATTTAAAAAAAAATGGTGATTCTACATCAGGCAATTTATAATAAAAACCTATTGTTTGACTTTAAATTTTCGAATGTATGAAATGTAATCAATTATTTTCTAAATTTAACAAATTTTGACACTTTAAATTTTTTATGT
>APFE030482288.1:65896-88093 GCA_000404065.3 Pinus taeda
AAATTTTGTTTTTTTTTAAATGTTGAAAATTTACCCCAACAAAAAAAGAGTGTTATTCCAACATTAACACTTTTTGTTTTGAGGGTGTTTTTTGCACAATTTTTGCACATAAAAATTCGGTTTTACTGGTATTTTTTTTAAATGTTGTAAATTGACCATAAAAAAAAAATCCATTGTTCCATTATTAGCACTTTTCATTTTCATGTTGTTTTTTGCACAATTTTTGCAAAAAAAAATTGTTCTCACTGCCATTTTTAAAACATGTTCAAAATTGACCCTAAAAAAAACCATCATTCTAGTATACACACTTTTCGTTTTTAGCACTATTTTTCATGTTTTTTTGGGCAAAGTTCTTGTTTTGAGTTTATAGTTCTCGTTTCAAAGTTTACATTGTTAATAGGACCTCGTGAAGAATATGAGGTAGTGGGCAACAATTGTTCCTTTAAAGGAGCTATGTATAAAAATTCCGAGGAAGCAATATGTGAAGAAGTTGAAAAGAGAGTTCGTAAGATGCATCTACATGGATAATCAACATAAAGAAGGATTGGTTATGACATCTCCATGAATAAATTGTGAGAACGTTGATAAGTATGATGAAAAAGGATAACCTTGGTAATAGATGTCTTGGAGATGGATTCGTATAGAAAAGTATGCCGATGTTGCATAAGAAGATAACAAAGGGCCATCATAAAGAGGTAATTATATTTTGAAGTTCACTTTTGATTTTTGAAAGCAAGCATCTGGTTGGATTGGAATAGGGCTACCTGGAAAAAGGTTGTAAAACTATATTTAGTACACATACATTTGGATGGATGATTCTGAAAAGAATATGACTTGAAAGAGGTAGTCGCATGAAGAATAGTCGGATGATGACAAAGAAGTCACTTTCTGTTGAAAAGAAGGATTACATGACTAGCAATAATTAGTTCAACACTTATGTTTCGTTGAAGGAAAGTGATGAGAAAGATGGTTGAATCCCTATGAATAAGTTATGGAACAAGATGGCTCCATGATGTAGAAGTTGAAGTTTATTCATGACATGATGATGTAGAAAAAGAAGCCCTATAGGCCACTGATAGTACCATGATCTCCACTGAAGAATAAAAAATTGTTGTTGGAACCAAGTCCTTAGTTAAGAGGGAGCTTGGGTATATTCTTTTCATTTAAAGGAATGAGTAAATCCTCCCTAGTTGAGAGGGAGAGATAGACACATCATTCTTGTCTTCACATCATGAAGAAAGAATGGAGGATTGGGTAAGAATTTAAGACCAATACTTTTTAGGGACAAAAGTAGTCTCGGGAATTTATACTCTTTGAGGATGAGGTAGGGAATCCAAGACAAGAGTAGTCGAAGAGGAGATTCCTTGAGGATGTGCAAATCCAAGAGGGGAATGGTCCTAAAAGGACATACCTTGTGAACATCCAGATGGAGTATGTGCCTTGAGAGACAATGATGAAGGTGTCTGTAAATCATTGTCTCCCCAACATTGTGCTCTAATCTAGTTGAGATATAGAGCTATTATTCAAGGCCTTGCTATATGACAATGATGCTTGATATAATGAGATGCACTGATATAAGCTGAAAAATGACCTATGTGATGGCTTACCAATTCGACTCTTCTTATGAGAACTCTTCAGTACGAGAATGTCCTTGTACCATTGATATTATGAATGCCACACTAGTTAAGAGGGAGTGTTGAAATATGTAAATAGGTTCGGTCTTCATAATATATCATGTATCTTTGTATATTTTAAAAGGAAAGAAACATTTATTGTTGTTATTTTATAGCATGGGTTTCATGTTCAAGGTCAATTTATTGTAGGTCAAGGTAACTATTGTGTGCTTCCAGGGTTTATGAAAGAGTTAAGAAGTTTATAGAGTCATTGTCATATGTAATATACCCTATTGGGCATTTGTAACAAGTTAAAGGATTTTATTTTGAGTAAAAAGAGTCATTTTACCCCTCCAAGACGAAGTCATCCTGGTAGTGAAGAATTCAACATCATTAGGGTTATTCGTCCTCCTTAGAAGCATATAGATAAGAGACCTTCGACCTCATATGTATAAATCAATCAAGTTCGGCCAAGAAAGCTAAAAGAAGGATAAGGAAGGACAAGCGAAGGACTAGATCTCAAGAAGAAAAACAAAATTTTGATTTTCGCTAACTCTCTCTCTCTCACATGCGAAGAAGGCTAGGGTTTAGTTGTAGCTACAAGCGCTAATTTCATATCTCTAAGAAGGACCAAAAATTTGATGAAAGGAAGAAATTTTTACAGTCTATTTGTCTAGAAGGAAGAAGCAAGCCATGTGAAGAAGTAAGGAGGCCTAAATTAATCTTATTCATCCACATTTGTGAAGTTGCAAGAGGAATGAAAAAATGCAAACCTGCAGTGAAGGCCGAAATGTTTTGTAGGGGTTGAAGTTGTGCGATTGAAGAAATTTTAACTTGGTTTGACTTTGTGAAAGAGAAGCTAATCTGTATAAGGTTGATTGCTCTTGGAAGGGTCTCAGGCTTGGGTCTAAGGTTTTTGGAATTTGTTATTTGAAGATTCTATAAGAAGAGAAGAATTTCTTGTGGGTTTTCCTCTCTAGGAGAGGTTTTGGCCCTAGCTAGTAGCCTACATATTGTGTCCATTTGTTCTATTGATATTCATTTTGGTAGCTGTTTGATGATAAGAACACTATAATTATCAAGAGAAGAAGAAACTAATTATAAATACTACAAGTTGAATTAAAGAACATCACAAACAATTATCAAAGTAAAGAGAACCCCTAATCTAGCTGCCCTAGATTTGTCAAAAAAAATATGAAGATGTGGCCTCATACCTTATGAAAGTATCAAAATTAAAGGATCAACTTCAATCACTTCCATACTCAATGCTCTACCTTCAGATTGGAGTGGTTTTGTAAGTAGCATCTACTCAAGAAAAGATACTCCAACATTTGAAGAACTTTGGGCTCTATGTGTTCTAGAAGAAGCTAGGTTGAAATATAAGGATGACACCGAACCCAATAATGAAAACTTTCAAGCATTTTCTGCCAGATCGAGGAGGAAGTTTGGAATATTTGGAAGATTTTGACCTCCCTAGATCCAACAACAACAAGTCACATGGAAACCAAGGCATGTGTAAAGTGCAGTGATTTGGTTGCAACGAATATGGACATTATAGAATGGATTATCCCAAAAACCCTAAGAATAATAAAAATAACAAGAGGAAAGAGAGAAGTGAAGCATGTGTTGCAAAAGATGAAGGCGGCGAAAAGAAACCCAATGACAACAAGGACCTCGACTATTGAAGAAGTTGGAAAATATTAGGTTTGCAAGCAATTTGTTTTCATTTTTTTATTAGAAGATGGCAATTAGAGTAGCAGTTATAGTTATATTTGTGTATAAGATTATTGGGATTTACAAATTATAGAGTCATTAAAGATGCATATAACATTGGAAGAAATAAAGTCTACATAAAATTCTAGAAGAACAAGCAATTGCAGTTACATGAGAAGGATGGAAGTTTCTCTTGAAATTCGCAAGTCTAAAGTCATGAAGGAAGCATATAGTTTAGAAGAGTTTGGGTCATCAAAATTTGTCTACACATGATTCCATGGTCATAAGTATTCTATAGTCACCATAACAGTTAAAGATGTTAATTTCATCATGTAGATTTAGAAACCGTCATTTAGCAAGCAAGGGCTACAAGATTTACAATAGAAGCAAGACAATGGCAAAGCCAAGGTTATTATGCAAAATTATAAAAGTCTCTCCAACATGATATTTTGTTTCAAACATCAACCTAGCAATACTGCCAGAGTTTAACATTTGAATGGAAGAATCAAAGAAACATAGAAAAAGTCTATTCTTCAAGATGAGCAAGCAACTTCTCAATATGCATTGAAGAACAATCTAGAAGCAACATGGAAGCATAAATGAGATTAATCTTATAAAAAAGGATGAATCTCATCATTCTACATTTCATGGACATAATCTTCAAAGAAGTCTAAAGAAGCAACTTGATCAAAGAAGTCAATTAAATAACATGGAAGGAAGAAGTAAGAAGTACACTTACTCTAAAGGAAGTTTTCATAAATACCTTGCAATCAACTATCTCAAAAGAGACTTATATCTTCAAAGGGAGTTAAAGGAAGAACATGATGCATATAGGTCGAAAATATACTTGGGAAAAAATTCAATAGCATAGGCATCTTGATGAAATAGTTGAAAGGAAAGTCAAATCATTAAGACTCTTCTAGATGGTTGTTTGACATATGATAAACATCATTAGCCTTGGTCTAACAACAAAGTAAATTATTGGCAAAAATCATGTTGACACTACTATTGGTTATTATTCAATGTGAAGATAAATAATGCAGAGGAAGTAATGATTGACCTCAGAGAGAACTAACAACAAGAATTGACATGAAGAATCCTACAACTTGACTCGAGATTATATATTGATTGTTTTGGAAACTCTAGGAATGATATTAGTAATGTTTTGGATATGGTATGGCTTCTCAAAAGAATATATACGGCATAAGTGTGAACACTATAAAGGAAGAAAAAGAAAAAGATAAGCTTATGATCAAATAGGACAAAATGATAGATCGATGACAATACCCTTTAGCAAGAAATTGAAGAACTCTTGTATTTTACCAACAATTGATTGGTTGACAGTACTAATGTCGATAAAGATAATACTAATGTTTGGGAGCTGATACAATTTCTTGGAAGAACATGAAAGAAAAATTCTATATGAAGTAAGAAGATGTAAAGGCTTGTGCAAGTTTGGATCCATAAGGCGTTTGATGAACTACTTGATCCATGAAGATTGCGAGAGAAATAGGAAGGTCGAAGTGTTTTCTAATTTGTGGCATGACGCAAGATGAAGTCATGTAGTAGAAGTATGTCTCCATTGATGAAGCAAAAGGCCTATGTATTGATGATATTCATTTCTATGAAAATGAATGGGACAAGCTTTGGCTTGCGAATGTCTCTTCTTTGGTTGAGAGGGAGTGAGGATGGACACCATATTCTCCTTGTGTCATGTACTATGGCCAATACTAACAACTGTAAGCCTAGTGAAGGCACGAAGGAGAATGGTGGATTGAATAAGCATCTGTGACCGATATTCTTTAAGGATTTGTATCCAAGATAAGAATAATCCCGAGGATTAATATTTTTTGAGGTTTTGTATCCAAGCTAAGAATAATCTTGTGAGGAAATACTTGGTAAACATCTAGATGGGGTATGTGCCTAGAGAGGTGGTGGTGTCCAAATTTATGCCTCCCAAGATTGTGCTATGATTTAGTGGAGAGATAGAGCTTGTTAGTCAAGGCTTTGCTATTTTTACAATGTTTGTTATGATGATGGAAATCGTCATTGATGATTATCAATTTGAATCCCTTCTTGTTATAGCACCATTTACCACTCTTGGTAGATTTGATGCTCTGATTATGGCATAGGTCAACCCTTCCTTTCCAGACTTCGTCCAAAATCTAAAAAACAATGTTTTATTTCCTATACGCTACTTTTCCCTGTGTTAAAAGCGTGTACATGCGGATCATCATATACCAAAACCGCGTACATGTGTTAAAACACTTAAAAATAATAATTCTCCTTTATTTTAGGCTGAGTTTACATGTTTTACATGTTACTCACCTGCTATATCCCGTGGACCAACTGTTTCCCAACTGAAAAAACTAATTTGGAGAAGTATAAATAAACTTCCATGGGAAGGCCTAAAGGAGGAGAAGAGATGAGATATTGATACTATAGTTGATTGATCATTGATCGAGTTTGATGAAATCCCTATGCCTCCCGTACTCCCCAAGCTTTAGGAAACTCTTGTTTCCTCATTTGAGATATCCTTGATCTCTCTTGTGATATCCTTGTGTCTGTTGATGGAGGAAGATTGCTGAGGTCGGGACAGGACGAATCCAGAGGACGGTTCCGCTTGGAGGTGGAGGAAGACTCAGGTTGTATTTTTCCATTTTCTTGTAGCTTACATTAATAAAGAAATGTTGTTCTGTTCCTCATATTTATCGTGTTTATGCATTGATACATGTTGTGATTTGTTTATAAATCTTATATTAATGCTTAATTGTTCATTTTATTATATGATCTAACGTATATATCATGAATATGCTTTATGTTACGACTGTTGTATATGCTTTTCTTGAATAATTTACAGGTTTCAAAGGCATTAGAGGAAGCAGAGGTTTGAACCCTGTAGGATCTACCCAAACGTAGGACCTCCGGGTAAGGTCACTTTTTCCCAGTTCAATAGTATAAGCATTTAGATTGTTTGTCTGAGCATTTCTTGCCACTTTTTGCTTTTCTCTCTGTTGGGGTTTTCAACCCAAGACCCTAGGGTGTTTCCACCCGCAATAGAATTGCCGACTCCGCTGGGGAAAAGATTCTTGTTTTTCCTAGTTTGAGTTGTTTGTTCTCAATTAGGGTTTGTTTTCTTGATTGCTTGCTTTTACAATGTTATTTGACTTATTAGCTTCCCAGGCATCAAGTCTGATCTTCTGGATCAAGCCTTGATTTTTGTTTTTCTTGATTGAGTCATTTATATGTTTTTTTCTTGGAGTATAGTCACGTATACACGCTAGTTTCCTCAAGAAGACTCGCTTATACGCAAGTTTCCTGTGTTTGAAACACGTGTGCATGCCTGTGTGTCTTTACACAGTCGCATATACATTAGGGGAGTTTTGAGGTCTAAAATGGGCCTCCTAAGGAAACTATAAAATAATAGTGGAAATAATAAAATAAGGTTAGATTACATCATCAAATTTTAGGTGGAAAAAAGGAAAAACTATTTTTTTAACTCGTATTTTCAACTTATCTCCGTATGGGTTTACTCAAATTTCGAGTGGAAACACTCGTTGGATGCATAATTTGATTCTTCATCCAATAATTACCCATGTTGCATACTTTCGATGGACCCTGCTACATGAAAAATGAGAAATACATGAAAAACGTGATTGCAATCACATGTTTTCATGTATTTCTCATTTTCCGTGTAGAAGGATCCATCGAAAGTACACAAAATGGGTACTTTTCGGATGAGGAATTAAATTTTTCATCCAACGAGTAATCATGTTCGAAATTTGTGGTAAAACTTAGGGAGATAAGTTGAAAATACGAGTTGAAAAAGTAGTTTTATTATTTTATTATTTTTTAATCTTTTTACTTTTTTACTCCAAAAATGGTGAATCATCCCCCATGGTTGACATCATCATCTTGAATCCTATTGGTTCTTATAAAGTTTATTTTGGTTGTACATTTTTCTTAGGAGGCCCATTTTAGACCTCAAAACTCCCCTGATGCATAATTTTGGATTGTTTTTTTTAAAATCTTTTGCTCAGTTATGTCTCTTTCCCCGTAGATTCTGCTATTTTTTGTTCATCCATTGTCTGTAGAAGTCTTTTCTATTGCAATTTTTCATTTTCAAATCTCCTTCTCAGTGAAAAGCCTAGTTGGCCTAGGATTTCTTTTGGAGCAAGTTTTTGATTTGTGTCTTGGGTTCAAGGCTTCTGTTTGAAGTTCTTGGATGTTCTGGTTTTCCAGAACAAGAAATTAGTTTTGATTTCGTTTATGACCCATATTTCAAATTGCATTTCTTTGCTTTCCTTTTTGTTTGGCCTTGTTGCTTTTTGTGCTTTTTGAGTGTCTCTTTGGCAATCTTGAGAGTTTTTCTTTCTTGACATTTTGTCGGTTTGCTGAAGTCTTTTACTACTGTTCGGGTCAATTTGTGCGAGTTTGTAGTCCTTCTTGTTTCAAGTTTCATTTAATAATGAGTTTTCTAACTTGCCAAGTTTAAGGACTCTTTGTGGTTGTTTCTTGATCTTTGAAATTTACTAGTCTTTTTGTGACCTCGAAAACTTCTTTAGTTTCTTTAAAAGAAAAAGAAAAAAACATAGCTTTTGCCTTTCTTTTTCTTTCCAAGCTTTTGGTTTTTTGGTTTTTTTTGTTTTGTTTATAAGGAATTGTGATATTTTTCAATTTGTTTTGCTTGGTTTTGAGGGAAATTTATTATTAAATTTTCGCCTTCTTTATTGTCAAGTTGGCTTATTGATCTTATAAAGAAACATTTTTTCTTCTTGTATGAGCATCCATGCACCATCATTATAGTTTTCATTGCAAACATTTTAGTCTTTTTATTAGCTTTTGAGTGCGTGGAGTGTGTTTTTTGGAAAAAGAAAAATTTGCTTGTATAAGTTTATTCGTAGAACTCTATAGAAATCCCTTTTCATTGAAGAAAATAACTGCATGCATATAGTTAAGTTTCTATTGGTTTCTTGTGCGTAAAAACATCATAAGTTCCACTCTCGTTTTACCCATGAATTAAAGAACAACCTCTTTAAAATCAAGTGATTTAATAAAAAGAACTAGAACTTTTTAATTTGTGATTAACAAAACCAACAAGTTTAAGTTCTTTAGGGCCTTGGAATAGGTGAGTGAAGAGTTATCTCTCCAAGGCCACTCAAAATATCAAACATAGAAGTTGAATAATGAGCGAAATCCAGTGTCATTAGAAAGACCAGGAAAGCTCCGTGACTGGGAGTCAAGCACGAGGGAGAGTGAAGACATGGAAGAGAGATACCCCATCTCCTATGTTATGAATATAATTCATAACAAGTAAATAAATAAAACAAATATAAATATTAAATAATCAAATATTAATTAGGTTAAATAGTCATTAATTTAAGTGAAAAGGCATGTCTAAAGACATGCCCATTCACGAAAGGACACCTTCTTATGTATATAAATGCATGTCCTCATTGTAACATTCATCACTTACACATTTTTTATATATAATAATTTTTTATTATTAAATACCTTTTGTGTATTTTTACATTCATGTCTACAAACTATCAGTTTTTATGCTTCATCCTACTTGTTGGATCCCACCTCATGACTGTTTCGCCTGACTTTTGATATGAACTGGTGCCCATAGTTTCCTTTCCTAGGGATCACATAGGTGGTTGCGGAAGGGAATCCCGTGGTACTTGAGGCAGACGTTGCATCACATTCATAAGTACTTCTGGAGGGTACCCTTGCGAAGCTTGGGTGCTTGCACCAGCAAAGGATTTTTTCTGAAGGTCAGCATAACTGTTTCTGTTACCTTCACTGGTATATTTGGGCCATTATTATCCCAAACTATCTTCAGAAGGTCCCTTACTTCACTTTCTCATATTTTGGTGTCCGGTCCTCATCACCCGGAGTGGAAATACTTGGAAGTTGATTGATTGGTTGCATCTTTAGGGACTTTATAGTTGAGTACTCTTTGCTCTTTGTATTTAGTTGGCTTTAGGTGGGTTTGAATTTTCACTTTTGGACCTTATATTGTGAGTGACTGATCTACCGCTCTGCCGATCTTGAAAGGATTTTGATCTTTCTTTTGAAAGTTGTGGAGTTTCCTCCTTAAGGGAAAAGGTTTTGATTGTGCATCTCTCTTCCTTGGAAAGTTGTTTGTACATTCCCGTAAGGGAAGGATCTGCGAATAAGTTTGATATGGCCAATATTCCTATGGAGACCAGCCAAGGTACCCTTCCAAAAGGGGATCCTTGTGCTTTTCCTTTCTTTGGAAACATTGGTACCCCCTTGATGGCCACTTTGAATATTCCTAGATTGAATGTTGGACTACCAGTTTGGCTGTGGTCCACTCTGGATATTCCTGATGTTCTTGAAGCTTCTCAGATGAATGATTTATTTCAAGGGCATCAAATGGGTGTTAATTTTTCATCTTCTTTCAAAGAGAAATATGGGATTCCTCTTTCTCCTCCCTCTTGTAATAAGAGATCTAAAAAGAGGAGAAATAGGGAGACGAAGAAGAAGAATAGTTCTATCCATTCGTCATCAACCTCTGCAAGTCATGCTAGAGCTGAGCTTTTAGCCGCTGCAAGTCATGCTGGGGGCATAAGTCTAGTCACTGCAAGTCATATTAGCAATGAGTCATCATCAACCTTTGGTAATCATGTTGGAGATGAGCTTTCAGTTGCTGCAAGTCACGTTGGGGGCAGAAGTCTAGTCATTGCAACTCATACTAGCAATGGGTCACCTACCTCTGTGAGTCATATTTCTGTCGACTCACCTGCTTCTATGAGTAGGGCTAGGGGCACAAGTCCTATCTCTTTTGGGAAAGAGTCACTGACCTCTGCAAGTCATGTTAGGAACTCTCCATCAACCATTGCTAGTCATATTGGCAGATTGGATGTTGGTAAGAAACCTAGGCGTGGAAGTTTTAAGCCTAAGTTCCCTTGTAAGATATGTAAGGATGACCATCTTACTCATTTGTGTCCTGGGAATCTAGAGGTACAAAGGATATAGTCCGAGTCTGAAGGTTCTTCTACTCCTGAATCTGTTATGGTTTCTCAACAGTCTCATCAACCATTGGTTGATAATGTGGTCGAGGAAGAGCAATATTTGGCTGATTACATTCATCTTTTGGGGGGTGAAGTGCCTAACAACAAAGTTTGTTTCATTTCTAGTACAGAGTCTTCTGGTATAGGAGGCATTCTAGTTTCTTCAAATGTTCTCCCTCCAAGTTCTAGGAGTGTCTCCTTTGATTGGGATAGTCTTGTCGAGCCTCGTCTTCCTTCGACAACATCTTTCTAAATAAAGGTTAGAGTTAATTCCACAAACGTCTATAGATGTGTGGTGGATGAAGGATCCTTTGCAAGTATTATATCCTCCTTGACTTGGAAAGCTTTGGGTTCTCCAAAGTTGTTAATAGCTGATAGTCAGTTGTTAGCCTATGATAGAAGACCTGGTGAATCTATGGGTGCTCTTCCTCAATTTCCTATTACTTTAGGTGGGAAGACTGTTTTTATCGATATGATGGTGGTTAATCACCCTTTATACTTTAATATGCTACTTGGGCGTGATTTTGTCTATGCTATGAATGCTGTGGTGTCTTCACTCTTTCGAGTGATGTGTTTTCCTCATAACGGAAATATTGTCACTATTGATCAGCTTACATTTGATAATCACCACCCTAATTCAAATTTACTACAGAATACCCCTTGGTTTGTTCCAAGTGTTCAAGTAGACTCTACCCCGCCACGGGTGAACTGTGGCATTGAATCTTCAATGCTCAATTTCTTTTGAGAAGGATCCTTTGAGCTATTATTTTCCTTCTTGGACTTGGTCCCAACAGTTGACCGAGTGATTTCTCCTATGGGGATTTGGGACCCCTTAATTCCCTCTTTTGATTCTTGTAGTTCTCATGTTTCTTGGAGTTTTATTTGCCTTCACAGGAGGAACTTTTTGAAGCCATGAGTTTTAACTACCAAACGAGTCCTTAGCATGAGCCCCACGAGGGGCTTGTCCTGAAGAACTATTATGCGTAAGCCGCAAGGATGCGTGGTCACTTGGCAACCATGCTGAACTTTTATTCTTAGGCTCGGGATTCCTCTTTAGTTCCGCCATGACTTGTGCATTGAAGCCTCATTCTCTTTCTTCTTCGTTATTTTCTGGATTTATACCCTAGAGGCTCCTTTGTGTTAAGTTGTACTGTTGCATTGCATGTTGACCATTTGTACCTTTTGGCCTTGAGCCGATTTCACTTGTACTCATGTTTAAGCCACTTTTTGACCATGTCTTCTGTAAAATCAACCTTGCAATCACTTAGCCTCTGCAACTTGACACACCTTTTTACCCGTGGAAAGAACATTCCTTTGAGTGTCATTGACCAGTTTCACCACTTTGCATTGAACATAAGAATGTTCCCCTCCAAGGAACTAGAGCATCTGCTTTTTTGACACTCATCCTTTCCATTATACTATATCATTATTTTATTACTTTTCAGGCTTCATAAATATGAAAAAGACGAAAAAATTATATATTAAAAAAAAAGAGCGGGAACGGGACATTATTTCCATATTTGATGGCAACTCGAGTCAGTTGTGTCGCCCTTGAACAAAGCACTCAAAAAATAAGTCTTTCCTCCATTAGGATGGGCTTTTGGGAGCCTTAACCTTGTTATTGAGTCAGTACTCCTCCGATTGGTTATCTCTTCCAATCATATGGAGAGTTTGCTTATGCCTCCTGCATGACAAACTTATACAAAGTTATCATATGCCACCATGTACTCACAGTTGAGTTGTGCTTTTGTTCAAGGGAAGTAAACTTGAGTGGGCCTCTCTGCGGTGTCTCTTGACATATTTTTTTGTCGACCATCCCTAGTTGTCAGAGTCATGTTCATTATCACATCAGCTATTTGGTCCTTTGCTCATGCTGGTTTGAGAGGGTCTCCATTGAATTCTTGCTTGCGGGTCTTGTTCTTATCGACTACGACAAATTGCTCTGAGGAAAAATCTAAAGCTGCACCCTGGCCCTATTTTCATTATTGATAGATCATCTTGTACTCATCATTGATCAGTATCATGGGTCTTTGACTGAGTGGTTTCCCTTGTGTTCGATATCAACTTTCATTATCACACATTGATATTTGTGCAGTACCTTGGTTTCCATTTGACCCTATTGGTGGATTCCTCGCCTCTGTGCCAACTTTCATTATTGGTCTCAAAGGGTTTCTATCGTGCGCTAGCTACATATTGTGTATGCCGGAAACGTGCTTCAGTTGGGTTACTACATCTTTATTCATTCGAATTCTTCCACATTATTGCCCTACGGGTTACACTCGTGCCAGATTGATCAAGGATACCTTATGCCTTCCTTCTAGCGGATCTTTTCCCATTGACTTTAGCTCATTTCTCCGGGAACAAGATCTAGAGTCCATTTGGAAGTACCTTAGGGTTTGTAGTTATTAGTGGCAGAATCCTTTGCTATCGACAGTAGGAAAACATCATTGTCTCCTAAATGATAGATTCTTCCAAATGTTCGACTATAGCTCATTTATTCACACTTGTTAGATTATACTGGCTACCTTGGCTCTCATCATCATTATCAGTGAGTAGCCTCACATTTGTTAACAATATACATCAATGAATAGTAATCAAATGATTTCTCACATGGTTGACTTCAAATCATTTATACCCATTGTGTAGAAATGTACCACGACGGTTGGTGAAGACCTCGGGTTTGCATCAACATTTTTTGGTCCACTTGTCAGTTGCTCCTATTTCTGCTAGTTGACACCATCCACCTTATATGTTGCAGTTCCTTAGAACAACATCCTATATGTTGGCACCCGAGTTGCACTGTCGTACCATTTATTGCACCATTTGACTTGGTACTTTTTGGATCAGCTTTATGACTTCAGTGATCATCTTCATACTTCAACATCATTGATCAGTTCTTTATATGTGATATTCAAACATGTACTTATTTGGATATGATCGGGTGATCCATTATGATTTTCAGTTCCTTTATACTTGTATGCATATTGGATCCACTTTTTTACTTCACATGCAGATATGCTTTACTATCTCTGAGCATGGGTATGCCCACCTTAGACAACAATTTCTTACTGATCTCTTTCACTGGCTTGGTAGGCTGAATTCTAGTGAACTCCTCCTTGGTCTCGACATGATTCCTTCTATACACTTAATACATTTCAACCATCATGTACCCCTTCTGTTATAACAACATTTACCACTCTTGGTTGATTTGATGCTCTGATTATTGCCTAGGGCAACCCTTCCTTTTCAGACTTGGTCCAAAATCTAAAAAACAATGTTTTATTTCCTATACGCTACTCTGCCCTATGTTAAAAGCGTGTACACGTGGGTCAGCATATACCCAACCCACATACATGTGTTAAAACACTTAAAAATAATAAATCTCCTTAATTTCGGGTGGAGTTTACAGGTTTTACCTGTTACTTACCTACTATATCCCATGGCCCAACTGTTTCCCAATTGAAAAAACTAATTTGGAGAAGTATAAATAAACCTATATGGGAAGGCCTAAAGGAGGAGAAGAGATGAGATATTGATATTATAGTTTATTGATCCCTGATCGAGTCTGATGAAATCCCTCTGCCTCCTGCACTCCCCAAGCTTTAGGAAACTCTTATTTCCTCTTTTGAGATATCCTTGATCTCTCTTGTGATATCCTTGTGTATGTTGATGGAGGAATATTGCTGGGGTTGGGACAGGACAAGTCCAGAGGATGGTTCCGCTTGGAGCTGGAGGAAGACTCAGGTTATATTTTTCCATCTTTCTTGTAGCTTACATCAATAAAGAAATGTTGTTCTATTCCTGATATTTATCATGTTTATGCATTGATACATGTGATTTGTTTATAAATCTTATATTAATGCTTAATTGTTCATTTTCTTATATGATCTAACATATATATCATGAATATGCCTTATGTTACTGATGTTGTATACACTATGCTTGGATAATTTATAGGTTTCAAAGGCATTCGAGGAAGTAGAGGGTTTGAACCCCGGGATCTACCTAAACATAGGACCTCCGGGTAAGGTCACTTCTTCCGAGTTCAGTAGTATAAGAATTTAGATTGTTGTCTGAGCATTTCTTGTTGTTGTTTGCCTTCCGCTCTGTTGGGGTTTTCAACCCAAGACCCTAGGGTGTTCCCACCCGCAACACTTCTTATGAGAATATTTCAACTTGAGAGTATCCTGTTGTGTGATTTTGAATACCTCCATAGTTAAGAGGGATTGTTGTGTTGTAGCGTCTACAACCACCCTCCAAATTTTTTCCCATGCTTTGATTTTGGAACCTCCCTTCTTTCTGTAGGAGTCTATCCTTCACCGTCGTCAAGTATTCATGCTATGTTAAATACTTATCATTTCATGCGGTGCTTGTGATGTCTTGTTTTGACCCCAACCTAAACCTTTTGAACACAAGACATCACCTGCCTTGACCTTGCAACATTACTGGTCTTCTCTCTAGAAACTACATAATCCTAAGAAGTAGGCCAACTTTGAGCTCAAAAACTGCCCAAGGCTGAGAGGCAGGCCAATCTTGAGCTCAGAAACTGTGCAAAGCTATCCTTCCCCTCAGAAACTGCGCAATTCACTAAGGCAAAGAGTTTCCCAAGCCCTTGAGCCTAAGAATTGTGCAATCTCTTTTGCCACCATGAAAAACCAGTTTTCCAAAAAAGCAGAGTTGGAATCCCTAAAAAATAGGATTTTCCCAATTAACCGCTGGTTAAGTCCACTAAGCTGCTAATTATGAATTTCAAATAGGTGGCAACTTTTCGTTGATTTTAGGCATGTGCATCAGAAAACCTAACCCACTTATATCTATTTAATAGATGCCCTTATAGATCATTTGCACACTCGATCTTGGATCTCTAGCATTTTGAAGGAGATCAAGGAACTTTCGGTTGAGTTTGTGGCGTTTTTTTCGGGTAAGTTTTGCATGTCGCTTTTTGTCGTTTGATTTCTATGAGTGTTATTTTTTCCGTTTATTTTTGTAGTAGATGGAGTATTAACTTATATTAGCTTGTACAAGTGTTGGTTTGGTCTGTCGTTCAAATTTTTCAAGTTTCACATTGAGATATTGCTTGCCCCCCTAGCAGTTGCTGTTGTTGGGTCATTTTTTGCATGTTCGTTTTTACTCTTACATGTTGGATTTTCGAACTAGTTTTTGTTGGTCTATATTTCCCTTAGCCATATCTGCATTCATTCTTGCCCCAACACTTAGATCTGTCACTAATTTCTCCCTTTCCTGGGTAGATCTGTGCAATCTTGGCCAACAATTGCCTCTCCAACTGCGCAGTTCGTACCTCCAAGAGACAAGCTTGCAGATCGGCCTCTGAGACTGCATAATGCACAATCATTGGATTTCCCAACTATGCATTATGCAGTCACAAGACTTAGCCATAGATACTGGGAGTACGAAAGGCACACTTCCTTCCCTTAGTCTGCCTATCTAGGACTGCGCATTGCATAGTCTCAAGCCTCTAACTTCCCCCTTGACTGCTGAGACTACGCAATGCGTAGTTCATGAGGCTAGCCTCCCACCTTTAGCCCAACAATTGCACAAATTTTCTCCTTAGTGTTTGAGTTGCTGCTTTCATCTTGCTAAATAGATTGTTTTGGTGAAGCTAATTTATGCTTGCCATCACTGCATTTCATCATACATGTATTGCATATTTTTAAGGTCATCTCTCTCCATTAATTGATTATCATCATGGCACCCAGGGGATATGGCTCAAAGGACACCACAAAAAGCAACACTGATGAGATAGTTGAGAGTGTTTCTGCCTCTTTTCCAGTCTTTTCAAACACTCAACTACTCATTGAGAAAAACTTATATATTACTTGGCACACAGTGAAAGATGTTTACTCAACAAGCAGTTTCAAAAGAGATATTTAAGACATGCAGGTTTATATTAATGTTTAGAGGTCAAGTACACAAGGTTGCATGTAGGTATCCAAATTTTCCATGTGATGATGTTGTCAACTAGATTCTATCGCATACAGATACAAAGACCATGACTCTCAACAGTGCCAGTGGACAAAGGCTTACCTCTTTCATGGCACATAATTTTCATATTATGTATCATTTTCCACAACCAGAAGCCTACATGGACTCTCAATTCTATGTAGTCACCAACTACTTGAGCATGGAGGATGTCATTAAAGGTGGGTGAAAGAGCCTTCCAAATTCCGCCAGACACCCATCAACACTTACAAGGCCAAACCTCTGAGGAAGGCCTTTCAGTACTTGATAGTTCTATGTTTCCACATCTATGGCCAACAAAGTACTGAAACCTTCCTCAAAGGCTGGGCAATTTTGTTGAGTCAGGTTGTGAATGAAGGTAAACCATTTAATTGGTCAGACTTGTTGGCTCAACAATTGAGGATCCATGTAACCAATGCTAAGACCCCTCCCAAGGGAAAGCAAGCCATATTTTACATGTCTTCTTATTTGCTGGATGTGATAGGTGCTCAAAAGTATTTTCCTTGCATGAAGTGGACTTGGACACCCAAAGAACCCTTCGTGCACATTTACTGTAGGCTCTGTTAGGCCCCTACACTAGTAGTATAGGGCCCTATACTACTAGTATAACCCCTTATTGTTATTAGTACAACCCACTTATTCATGTTAGGCCCCTATACTACTAGTGTAACCCCATGTTAGGCCCCTACACTAGTAGTATAGGGGCCTAACAGGCCCCTTTCGAAGTGCAGTCACAAAGGAGTCTTGGAGAAGATGATTGATCACTTCCTCATTCTATTGTACAAGTTGATCTTTGAGGAAGACCCACCTTGCATGTCCTGTGAGGTCATGGACGTAGTGTTGGGAGTGGCAGATTGGTTTGCCTCATCGGATGGCACTTACCTTAGAGTGTTCAACAGACAGAAACCACCACATCAGTTATCGAGGTATGCCATCAACAAGCTGGTAATGCAATACTTAGCCTATCATCTTTCCACAGGCTTGTCAAGAGTATTGTAGAGGAAGAAGAAATCACCTTGGACCGTTCTTCCTTTGCAAATCAGGTTGTACGAGATCAAGAATCTAAAGGTTGATGAGGCCGAAGGCAAGGAGATAAATAAGTTTGCATTCAATCACCTAGACTTCAATCCATATGATCCTAGGAGTGTTTGCAAACAACTCCATGCAAAGATTAATTTCCCATGGTCGAGCCAGACTCCCTCCAGACCCGAGGAGGAAAGGATAAAGAATTGTTACAATGCAACAAAGCCCCACCAACTAGTTAGTTTTGTAGGGACATCTCAAGTTACTCCTCATAAAGAAGTAACTACAGAATCAGAGCCAATAGGAAGGTGCAACCCAGTGTACGAATAAGGCAAGATAAAGGTTGTGCATAGTCCAATGGAAGAAAAAAGACGCAAATGGAAAGCATACCCAATCATTTTGAAAGCAACCATAGAAGAAGAAAAGAAGAGGAAACAGAGGAAGTAGGAAGAGGAACTAAAGAAGAAGGAAGGAAAAGAACAAAAGATATTAGAGAGCGAAAAGCAGAGATAAGAAGAAGGAGAAGAAAGACAGATAACAAAAGAGGAAGAAGTAGCATAGAAGCAAGCAGAAAAACAGGAACAACACTAACTTCTAGAAGAAGAGAGAAAGCAATTACAGGAGAATGAAATTTCTCAAGAAACTGAATATATGATAGTAATCAAGGATATGGAGTTGGAACTAGAGTTTCTAAACCAAGATTTAGATCTCATGCCGACCACACAGTAGATCACTACTCAGTGTGCCCCTCCTCCGGCAGCTGAACAAGCTCCAATTGAGGAAGAGGAAATTTCTCCTCTCGATGAGGGTCTGATGATGGACATATATAGCTTGATATATGATGAGATATGGAAAAATATTGTATAGGCGAGAAAGAAACATTTCCCAGACGAGCTCAAATCTCCTGCATTCATAAGAGAAAGGGTGATTGTGACAGACACCAGGAGGAATCCAGAAGCCATTACTGCAACAAACTTGGCCTTTACAGGTGTGTCCAAGTCAAACATGAAGTATCTCATGGTGGAGAATAGACAAATGGAAAATAATTTATAGGCTACAAGGAAAGAAGTTGAACAACTCTGAGTAGAGGTCGAGAAAGCAACTCCTGCATAGGTATATTTCGAAGAACATAAGGCATCCATACTTGGAGAAGCATCAACATTGGGAGAAACTATGAGAAGCCTTTATGAGGAGCTTGTCACCTTGCATAAAGTAGTTATCTGCTTGCATGACATGCAACATAAGTGTAAGGATAATGATAATCCCTCAAGGATGTTGATACAACCGTCACTGCCATGCATGAGTGGTCAATGCCGTACAAAGGGGCACTTTTAGAGTTGTTGAAGAATATCAGACAATAGGCCGAGTTGGAGAAAGAGCAAGTGCAAATGCTCATCCAATTTAACAAAAAATTTGGCTCATTCATCGCAAAAATTCATGCCTCATATGCACGATTGTGCACCAATGTGGATTTTATGGTGAAGTCACATAAGACCCCTTTAGTAGGCTCACTCACCAAAGTCAAACACAGAAATTAGGTGAGACAGAAGGTTGAAGAATACTTGGATCAAATCAGACATGTTGCTACCAAGGAAGATCTTGAGGTGAAAAACATAATATGGAGAAGTACATTGGTGTCCCTATCCAAATCAATACCATGCTGCTCCTGCTGAAGAAGGAAACTCAAAATGGTTCCAAGGTAGTCTACCTGGATGCAATGGATGCTAGAGTTGCTTCCAGCTTGATCCCATCGCACATTTTGGGGAAGTCATCGTACAATACAAATATTGGTATGAGTATGTGATCGAGAATCTACAGGTTTAGGTGGCTGAGTTGGAGTTTCCAAAAACTCAAGTTTGACTTGCTTTGTCTTATTAGGCTGTCTAGTTGACTCTACCCAATTTTGTCTTATATCGATATGGGCATATTGTAATATTATATTGTAATTAATTGTAGGTGAAATTCCAAGTGTCAATTGTGGAATGTGAAGAGTCATGTTGTAATGAAGTTTAAAGGTCATGGTTGAAGGAAGTCGAAGAGTCATGAGGGAAGTCAAAGAGTCACAAAGGGAGATAAAAAGTCACCCCTTTTGTTATAAATACACCCTCATTAGTCATGTAAAGGGCTTTTGGCCAAGATTTTGGCTTAGGATCAAAATCTTGGCAGTTTTGAGAGCCTTGGCTTCTCCTTACCATAGAGGGAGTATCTTTATTTGGAGGAGAAGGTGTTGGATTCATGTTCCACTATTGAGACTAGTGGTTCGTCAATTGTGTATGTATGCTTGGGAATTTCACTTTAATAAAAGCTCAAAGCCAACATGTTTTCATGCATATGTTGTGAATGTATTATGACTATTCTTGTTATGTTAGCAATATATGTTGTTTCATTTATGTTAACACTTATAAAATATTTCGTTTTCATTAGTATGAATCTTGTTGGATGTGTGTTGTTATGTATTTCAATGATGGTTATTTGGTGAACTATTTCACAAGTGACTTATGATTTCTCTTATGCTCGTGTGTTCCTTTCAAGTTGCGTACTATTATGGGATTCTAAGGGGCTCACTCATTTTCCCCATTTTCATGTTAAGACCTTTCATACATTGCACTTGACTCTCTATAAAGTTATACACTTGTTTCACCAAAGTCACTAATACATCATTCTATGTGTTATCACAACCAAGGCATAACATTAAAACCCATCATTTCAGAAACTGGGTCGTATTCTGGATGGGGATCCTACTCCAAATGGTGTGAGGTCTAATTGGGACTTCATATCGGGGAGACCCCCTTAATGTTGGCATGTCCAACACCATCAACATTTCTGGTGCTAAAAGGAGGGCCAGATGACAAGCTGAGCCCGTTAAGTTTGTTTGGAATTTACCTGTCTTTAAATGGATTCTTCCCATATCTCAACCCCAACACGTTTTTACAGAGTTAGAAATCTAAAAGTTCCCTTGGGGATAATTCATGACTTGTAAAATCTAAAGTTTGATGGCGAAGGTGGAATAACCATTCTCGAGCACACTGCTCGCTTTCTTGAATTTTGTAATAATCATTAAATTCACTGTGAGGATACTGCTTACAAGTTGTTCGTTCTCACATTCAAAGCGCGTGTAAAATAATGGTGTTACACATTGACAACCACTTCTATTCACTCTTTCAAACATCTTATCAAGGAGATCTATTGCGCATTTGACATGTATGACTATAAATTTATTTATAAGAAAATTATGCATCTTAGAAAAGCATGTGATGAATATCTTAACGATTTTCACGATTGCTTCATTCATTTATGTTATGAATTTTCTAAGGATGATATTGATTGGAATCTCATGAAAGAGAAGTTTGAATTTCTTGTTCATATTTCGATGAATGCAACATAATATGAATCTTTCAAAAGTATCCCAACATTCACTGGTTATGGAGCTCTCAGATTTGCAACGAAGGAAGTTTATTTTCCAAGTGACTCTTCATCTTATCCTAATCAAACAACTCCATTTACGCAGGTTAAGGTTGGAGAAATTGAGAGTCCACTCGTAACTCTACCACCATCTTCTCCTACCCCACATATTCAAAATCTAAACTCAAGTTTGGATTGCTGATCTGATTTTTCTAGTGATGTTTTTCCTCTTGTACTCCTTTTGTTGGTTCCTTTGGCCCCCCTAATTGTGAGTTGTTCTATCCACCTATTATAATCGTTTCTTTTGGTTCTCATAAGGATAAAATCTAGGATGGAGTTAGTTTTAACTAAGGAACTTGCGATATATTTATAATGATTATGTGTGGGATTCTATTTTTGAACAAGAACCAACGATGCAAGTTGATGTCTCTCCTTTCTCACCTCTCCCTCATTATTCTAACATCTTCCATGATTCCATCATACCTATTATATCTTTCGAAGAATCATTTTCTGACAATGTTAATGCTGATCATTCTCAGGACTCGTGGAGTGTTAGTTTTACATTCAAGCAGGATGAAGAAAAATATTCTCTTTTCAAATCCTCCCATATATCATCTAATCATCTTGAAGAAACAAAGAGTTAAATTCATTGTTTTCAATCTCCTCCTCTCTACGATTCATCAGATCATGACGATCCTTTTCTTTATGACGATGGAATTTCTGATCATAGCTTTCATGATCTATTCACTGACTCATCTAGCCATGACACTACGTTGTCTATTGTCGACTTTTCTAAGCCAATGGTTTTCGATGATCTACCTTCCGATGTCTTGCAACTACCACAAGATGTCGAGGCACTTCAGCCTATGCTAATGGTTATGTTAGGTTCTCGTAGTCTTGATGCTAGTACCAACCATGATCCGGATAGTACTTTCTCTCTCAAGAGTCCTCATCAGTTGATCACATAGATTGAAGATCAATCTATTTTGCAATTTTCACATCCTCCACTTGCTTTTTATGATCCTATCGTATAATCATTGGAGGAATCATACCTGGAAAAGCCATTAGCGAAACAAAAGTTTTTCACTTTCTTTATGTTTTCCAAGTTTGAAAGTTCTGAAGAACACTTCACCATGACACCGTGTTGCGATGTCCATAAGCATCATAATTCACCAAAAAAATGTTTCACATATGTTTTCTTATGATATTTTTCTTCTTGCATTTTCAGTCTTCAAATGTTACACAATTTCGCGACTTATCTTTCTTGTTAGTTGTTATTCTTGAATATCTTTCTTTATGTTGATACTCTCTTCCACTCAGGTTAGGTAACACTTGTAGGAATTTACAGGGTAAGTTCCTCAGACAGAACACCAAAATGACACCGCTCACAAACAGATCACAGATCAATACACCAGTATTTTGACGTG
>APFE030482299.1:0-72549 GCA_000404065.3 Pinus taeda
AATAAATAAATTCTTGAAAAAAAATTATTAAAAAAGAAGAAGAGAAAAGTAATTTAAAAAATATTTAATATTCAAGAAGCAAAAATGGAGTCTAATACAAAAATGAAGGCCATAAGATTCCCAGAAACTGCACCCAGAGACGGTAAAACATTATTTAACATTAAAGGAACTCTCGCAGGAAAAGATGTTATTATTTCTATTTCTCCGGGAGAAGATGCAAATTATATAACACCTAAAATCGCAAACCAACTAGTGATTCCAGAGTCAAATATAACTGAAAAATTAGAATTAGACCTTTTTCGCAATAAAATATATGACATAACCAATTTACAGTTGAACATTGAAGATTATACATTTGTATCACAATTCTGAGTTCGGACCCTATGGAAGAATCAAGGGGACATTATTTTGGGTTTACCTTGGATGGAAACTCTAGGTTCCTTTATTCTAAATACTAAGAAAAAGTTTTTAACATTTTCTTACAGGAAGAAGAAAATAACGCTCCAAGACTTTACACTAAAACCTAATTTAGTAACACCAGAAGATATCTCAGATATTTCAAAATTAATATTTCAAGAAGCTAAAAAGGTATTACAAAATATGCAAAAAGAAATTGACAAAATCAATGTTGACAAAAATGAAAAAGTTTCTCGATTTAAAAACCATAGCGAAAAATTGCTGACACAAATTAAGAAACTTAATAAGGATAAGAAGTCATTAGAAGGCCAAGTCCAACAACTTATCAAGAAGGAAGCATCAAATGTAGGAATTCAAGCTGATGACAAAACAACAAATATCGATTCAGTGAATGTCACAACTCAGGAAGAAGACGAGCAAGTTGAAGAAAACATGCACTTGGATGTTGCAGTTCAAACAATGAACATCACAAGTGAATGTTTCATAACCAACTCAACAACATTTTCGCCAGAAGAAAATATAAAAATTGGCACATGCTGAGTAAGGAAAAAAAAAAAAAAAGTTCCATATCGGCATCCAAATCATGAGAACAGACGAATCAACCGGGCTACATATTTGAACTAGTCAGAACCAAAACAACAAACTAATGTTCCAAAAAAGAGTAATGTAACCTTAACCCAATGCTACGAGGACAAGTCGTTACAAAGCTTTAGTGATCAGAATGCTATACAGAAAATTAGTCTAGGATGGTTTGATCCCTTCTCAGTGCGACAATTTTGTTTGTCACTAAGAAGATCATATCAGCTTGTATCGACGAAGATGACTGTTCCAAGAGAGAAAGAATTTCAAAGCTGAAAAAGGGATCAATCGTTTTTCATCGACAAGCTTTGAGGACAAATCTTTTCGAGGAAGGAGGCAATGTAACGAATAAAATATATAAATAATATAAATATAATGTAAAAGATAATAATCATAGATAATAGTTAAGTTAAGCTAATAATTAGGTTGAAGAGGCATGTCTAATAGGACATGACTCTTCATGAAGAGACACTTGCGTGATATATAAGCAAACTTCTTGCTCTCATTGTAAATAATTATCATTCTTATTCTTATTCATATATTTAATATAATAATTATATCCTTAATGGATATCCTCATATTCCAAGTCTTTTGGAGTAATTAATTTATAGAAGGAACTTTTTTTGCTTCAGATAACGATCGATCTTGGTGTACCAAGCAGAAGGTGCTTATTTGAGATCGTACAATGCTCACTTGAGTCTGCACACATGAGACTCTTGATCAGATGTCTCAAAACCTTTTTGCTATTCTATGTACACCTCCTCCTTAATAACCCCATTCAGAAATGTTGTTTTTACACCCATATGGTGGATATTCCACCCCATCTACTTAGCGAGACCAAGAATTGATTTAATTGTTGAGTACCTTACTACAAGAGAAAATGTCTCTTGATAGTCAATTCCCTCAACTTGAGAGTACCCCTTGGCCACAAATCTGGCCTTATACTTCCCTATGCTTTCGTTTGTTGCCTGTTTCACCTTGAAGATCCATCTCAAACCCACTCTTGATTTATATGTTGTTATTGGGACCTTTTCCAAACACGGTTCTTTGCAATGGATTCATATTCCTCCAACATTTCATCAACCCATACAGGTTGCTCTATTTCTTCCTCATAATAGGATTCCTCAATCTCTATAAGCTTAGTCATAAGAGCCATGTAGCCAGTGTACCTCTCAGGTGACCTCCTTTTCTTACGCAAATTTGAAGGATATCCCACATTCTCCCTCACATCCTGCACAAGTCTATCAACTTCCTTGGTTATTTTTCTGCCTTCTCTGGAGATTTTTCTTTAGTGAACGTCTCCACTCTCTGCTCCATAATTTGTGGTTGCTCTACAACTTTGTGAGGTTCCTCCTTTTGAGCTAAAATCTCATCTTTTGGTGGCATCTAAATCTCCCTCTCAAGAGATCACCACATAGATTTCTCCTCATTAAAATTTACATCCGTTCACACAACTATCATTATGAGTGATGGAAAGTACACATGTTAGTTATGGGGAGTTTCTGTGTAACCCACAAATACCTTTAATTATGCGGTCAACTAAACCTTATTCCTTGAGTCTTTGGAGACATGGAAGTAAACAGAGGCTCCAAAAATCTTGAAGTACGACACATCCAAATTTCTTCCTTAGAAAGCCTCCTCCACTGTAATCATGCCAAGAATCTAATGAGAACTTCAGTTCTACAAACACACTGTTGTATTGCATGCCTCAACCCACAAATTCAAAGGTAGGCCTTGGTTATGCAACATCACCCTCGTTGCTCCAAAATGCTATGGATATTTCTTTCAACCACTCCATTCTGATGTGAGTTGCGGGGTGTTGTCAACTCTCGTAGAATGCCTTCTTTTGCACATAAATTTTTAAAATTATTCAATACATACTCACCTCCATTATATCTCCTGAGAGCCTTCACCTTCTTGTTGGTTTCTTTCTCAACCAATGCCTTGAATGCTATGAACTTGGAGAATGTCTCATCTTTCTTCCTCATGAAGAGATCCAACACTTATGTGAGAAGCCATCAATAAAAAGGAAAAAATATTTGTGTCAGGCAGTGGAGGCTATCAATAAAGGTCCACAGACATCAAAGTGGATCCTTTCTTGGAATGCATGTGCTTTGTTGTCCCGATCATGAAATGAGGATTTTATGTACTTCCCCAAGGTACGTCCTTTACATGCATCATTCTGCTCAAGTGCTCCTTTAGGGAGGCTAGTGGATATTTGTTGTATAATATTCGAGGTGCCATGATGCAAATGGCCAAGGCTTATGTGCTAAAGTTCACCTACATCATGGCCCTGCACTTTCTCTTCCTTAGTTTTTAATGCAACACAATCTTCCACATCTAACTTATATAGATTCTTCACACAAACCTCGACCTTCTTCACCTGTCTCATGGCTATGTGTATTAGGAATGTTTTTCATTTGTTGAAGATCACGTCATAACCACGGTCTTCCAAAACTGCAATAGAGATGAGATTTTTCTTTAGGCCTAGAACAAACATAACATCCTTGAGCCTGAGAGAGGAGTCTAACTGCCTCTGACAGGTCATGTTGTACCTTCCGTCATCCCCTAGCTTGATGTTCATCTTGAGATATTTCTCCTCGAAGTCACTGAAAATGTCTCTACACCCTGTCATGTGGAACAATGCACCTAAGTCCTAGTGCCACACACTCCCCATCACTATTTTGGACATGCATGCGATAAGGGTAAAGTCAAGGTCAAACTATAAATCCAAGGCTTCACCCACTGATCCTCCTAAGGTCTTCTTGATTACCTTTTTCTGTGGTAACTTTGTGGAATAATGCCCGTATTCATGACAATGGAAGCATTTAATTTTTGACAAATCTTTCTTCTTTCTCCCTTGGTTGGATTTTGGTTTGGTTTGAGATTTATTCTTGTTTTCCCTTCTTTTCCTTTTCAACCAATGCAAAGTTTTCTTCATCCTTGCCCTTGGATGAGGTCCCATCTCTGGTATTCTGCCTTATTTCCTCTTGTACAGAATCATACCATAAGTGTTCCCATTTCGGTAGTTTCTCCCTCCCGTTCACTTAATCTTGATAGTTATACCAAATCTTGGGAAGGCCCATGAGGGATATTCTTACCAAGTCATCCTTTGAAAGAGTAACACCAACTCCTGCAAGTTCATCACGAACTTGTGTGAACCTCCTCATATATTGCAGGATAAAGCCCTTCTTCTACATCTTGATATTTCAAAGTTTATCCTTGAGCACCAACTTTTTGTGGTCACTACCATTCTAGAATAGATTTGTGGGTTCCCACCACATTCCATAAGGATTTTCTTTCCCATGGAGCTTGCTGACAATGTGGTCTCATACTCCCTCCAATATTATTGTCCACACCTTGGCTACAACTTTCTTCCACTATGCAAGGTTTTGGGCATAAGATTTTATTGGTTTTTTAACATCTCTCTTGATGTATTCTAGCAATCCATTTTCATCGAATACCTCCTCCATGTGATCCTTCCAATGAATGAAATTAGAGTTACCTTCCAAGGCATACTCTAGCCTTAGCCCATTGAAGGTCATATTTTCAGTTCTTAAGAGATCTTGCTACACTGAACTACAAATTCGAACCTCCTAAGAAACAAATTCGAAATTCCTGCTCTAATGTGAATCCTACTATGATACGATGTAGAAATTATGGTGTAGATTTGCAGCTAATTGCATCCAAGTTGTCTACTAATGTGGAAATTCAAATTTTCTCAATTTAATCAAGGAAAAATCAAATTGAGAATTTCTTGCTGCATTTTTTAACAATCCTTTAGGTGAATCTAATCCATGTTGCCAATCTAGGACAACAATGTGTTAATAACAACAACCAAGTGATATAAGTAGCGTTCAAAATAAATAAAACAGTCCAAAAACACATATTAAAACACAATCGATGGAGACCCCGAAAAGTACTCGAACTATGTTACCATCCATTAATGTTCTTCAAAAGTTCCTCCATCACTCCTCTCATGACACACACCTCTATTTTTAGCCTCCATTACCCTAAATATCATTATTTGTTGTCAACCTCCATTGCTCTACTTCCCGAAGAAACCATCAATAGCGTAAAGATGAACCCGTAATCTTTTACCTTTTTTACTAGTGCTTCATATTGAAAATTTTAAGACAAAAATTTATTTTGTCTCAAAATTTCCCTCCATGTAGTAGTGCATCCATGTGAATCCGAATAATTTACACACAAATATATAATGTTTATCATTTTTATATTAAGTAGGAGTTCATATAACCAAAACAACACCAACTACATACACCTTTGAACCATAATACATCAACAAAGGTTCTCTAAATGAACTAGTAGTGCATCCATGTGAATCCAAACAATTTACACACAAATATATAATGTTTATCATTTTTATATTCAGTAGGAGTGCATATAACCAAAACAACACCAACTACATACACCTTTGAACCATAATACATCAACAAAGGTTCTCTAAATGAACTCTACAATCCAAAAATAAGCATAGTACTAATGAGTAACTATAGCGACATAGTTGAAAGTCTAGAATTTAGAATTTACAATCTTGTCATATGGTACTAGTGTCTAGTTGTGGTTGCATTGATTTTTGAACCCTCATTGTCATGACCCTAGTGAAAACGTACACCTTCACTCAAGCCACTCAGACACACATGTCATGACAAAGGAGTTAAACAATCAATGCAATCAACATCAAGGTACATTGGTCTAGTGCTATTGATTCAATGTCAATTCCATACCATAATACATCATAGAATCCAATGGACACCTTGCAATCCTACCGATCCTGTATTCTTGAAAACTGTTTAACCCTCGTAAATTTTGAATGGGATCTAAAATTTGACTTTCTCCAAACTGAATGAAGTTAGAACCACTCTGAAACAACCTGAAACAATTAATGTTAATATTAAAATTTTAATTAAAATTTGAAATTATCCTTATCTTTCCTTTTCAAAAAGGAAAGATAAGGAGAATCTCAACTTTTACTTTAACTTAAAAAATTAAATATTACGATTAATTACTAGGGTAGGTTTTGTAGGGCCCTAGGGTTAAGATGTTTTTTTTTTCCTTTTAAGTGTTTTCTATTAAAAAAATAATATTTGGTGGTCATTAGTTATTTTGCACTACATTCTTCGAAATTGGTCAATTTAGTAGAGAACTAGTCACTTTGGTGTTTTAAGATCAGTTCAATACAAGACCAACCTTAGACAATTTGAACCACTAAACTAGACTAGTACAACTCTAAAACCATTGGGACCAACCAATTCCACTAGTTCTAGGCTAGTTCCAATAAGAGTGTGCCATTCTCATTTTCCTCGCAAGTCGTTTTGTTGGATCCTTTAAAGAAGGATGATTTGGAGAGTGCCATAGTCGGACAATTGTGAGCACCTAAGATCATAAATAGTTATTCCTTGACAAACATAAATTTGTAAGGAACTAGTATAGACCTCCTAAAACATATTATATGAGGACATGCATGTAAGGAACTATTAGAGACCTTCCAAGATAGTTACTGAGGACGTGCATGACAAAAAAGCATAAGAAAAAATTATCCACCCCTCAAAAACCCTATACAATAATTTGAAGTGTGGTGTAATATAAATTGTTGGTAGGCTATTAATGCTACCAACAATCATTCCCTCTCCAATTTCACAAGAATATCCTACTCAAGCTACCTCCTCCACTATGGTTATAGTAAGTTCTTACAACTGTGTGAGCTACAAGAAATTAAAATTGCCTTGGAATATCCACCAATATTAGGGAACTTGACTTCTCTGCATGCACCAACTATTTTAGGCTGATTGATCAGTTAACTTGATGATCAATGAGTTTGACTGAAGTCCCACTGCTGAAATGACCTTCCACTAGTTCCTCCAAAAGTTGAAACTATTTTAACTGACAACAACCTGAGATAATTGACCTTTATTGCTACAAATTAGCAATCAGATATGCATAATTGAACTCTAACTCCTCCAACTCGAATTTACTGAGTAAACTGGGTGACACAAGCCATGTCACACAAGTTAACATCATACAAGTTGTGTGTTGACATGGAAATTGAAACTTTCTCAATTTAATCAAGGAAAAATCATATTGAGAATTTCTTGCTGCATTTTTCAACACATAGTTCAATGGAATGTATTACTTTCACTATGAACTTGGCATACTTCACATGTTAAGTTCATAAGGTTTTGGGCTGATGTGGTGCTATGTGTTGTGTATATAAAGAATAGGCGTCCATATCATGCCATCAGAAACAAGACTCCCTATGAAATGTGGTATGGCCACATTCCTTCAGTGAGGCATCTCAGGGTTTTTGGTTCCTCTTGTTATGCCTTCATACCTAAGGAACAGAGAATAAACTCAGTGCAAGGAGTCACAAATGTATCTTCTTTGGGTACTCATACCTCCAAAGCATACCATCTCTATGATTAAGTGAATAAGAAGTTTAGAATATCTAGTGATGTGATCTTTCTTGAGTTTTCCAAGACTGAGAATGTTGTTGAGCGGCAACTTATTTGCTTAGATAGATTCGAACATGCAAAGGGTTTTCAAGATTTTGATAGTGAAATTCCACATCTCCTTCTCTTAGCTTTATACTTGCTATGAAGAGCCATGAATAAATGAGGTTGAAGGAAATTCCTTCCCCTGGTTTGTCAGGAAAGAGCTAAGAGACTATTATCAGTAGGTAGCCAAATCTGATAAGCAGTGAGGGTACATGCAAGATACAAAGAAAGGCTTAATGCAAAGGAGTGTACTAACTATTTACATATCATGAAACATCTTCCATCCCACTAAGGCTGCCTTGAATTATGCCTGGTTAGTCATAAGATCATGTTGGTCACAACCTCCCTAGCTTAAATAAACAAGTGGTAATACTCTTCATCTTCTAAGCTATGTAATAAAAAAGTGAAAGGGACGAAGACATGTAGAGAAACCGCATGGAATGACTTTCATTTCTTGCAACCATGAATGTCATTGAAGATAGAATGATACGACAATGATAAGAATTCCTTTAAGCTACACTAAGAGGTGTATTTCAAAATATGTGCTTTTTTTTCCATACCTACCCTCTAAACGGTTATGCATCAGATGGATTCTTCATGTGGTCACGATATTCTATCATACCTTGGGTTCCTTGGTATTTTCATCTTTCTATTGATCTCCTTGAGAGTCATCTAACATGTAATCCTTCTTCGTGCACCCTGAGAGACATAATTGCATAGTTTTAGTGGGCATTGATTATTGTGGGATGAGGCCTTAGGAGGGCACATCTATGCAGTTTCGTGATGTAAGGAAAACTGGGTAGTCAAGGGATAAAATTTCATAGCTTTTGGAGATAGTGGGTTCGAGCTGAGGGAAGGACATTGGAGGAAACCACTATTTAGTTTTGAATGCTAAGGGAGGTTGGGATTTCTGTGCATTGCATAGTTCCAGTAGGCAAAGGAAAATCTTGAAGGTTAGAGATGTCAGGTGAGCAGTTCAAGAAAGTTGAATGAGGCTAGGTTGCTAGGGAAACTTTGAAATTTGTATAAGTGTGGGATTAGTGGAACTGATGTGAAGAGTGATAAAAGTTAACTATGATCACACACTTGAACACTTAACAAGACAACATAGACCATCTAGAGCATATAACACATACTTCTCTTAATGAAACAATCTTTATGGCAGCTTACGACAAGTGCAACTCCAATGATAGACTTTGTGAGGATAAAGGTGACACTTGTATAAGAGTGTGTGAAATGAGTGTGAAACATGTCTATGTTGTGAGGACAACCCATTCTCACAAATATTTCCCCTTGAAACAAAACAAGCCTCCCTTTGCATGACAAGCGACAACCCCCATGCCCAAAGATAACACATTCTATGTAAAGATAAAGCATGAACGACTTTTAATTGTTAATTGTCTTAAATATGTTTCATCTAAAGTGGCCATTGTCTTAAATATAAATTTTTGTCTTAAAATATTTTTGTCTTAAACTTTTTTTGTCTTAAATAAAAAGTTTTGTCTTAAAATAATTGTCTTAAATTGTTTTTGTCTTAAAATAATGTTGTCTTAAGCTATTTTTGTCTTAAATATAAAGTTTCGTCTTAAAATGCTTTTGTCTCAAACTACTTTTGTCTTAAATATAAAGCTTTGTCTCAAAACATTTGCCTTAAATTAATTTTGTCTTAAATAGAAAGTTGTCTTAAAATATTTTTGTCTCAAACTTCTTTTGTCTTAAAATATTTTTGTCTTAAGCTATTTTTGTCTTAAATATAAAGTTTCTTCATAAAGTATTTTTGTCTTAAAGCAAACTCTTTTTGTCTTAAAGTTTATATTTTTGAGGCAATTCAATTAATATTAATTTTTAACGTAAAATAACTAAAATAAAAAATGATTTTTTGAGACAAAAGATTCATTTTGTCTCAAAAAAATGTCTCAAAAGTGCCGTTGGTGTAGTAGTGTGTTATTTGTAAAACATTGGTTCTAATTGATATTTTAGCCTATGAGAACATACATATTGTGTTCTTTTTCATTTTATGGTGTTCTATTGTGCCTACGGTTTATGCTAAGTTAGGAATTGTGGGTTAGTTCCATTTGACCTTTGCTTATTATTTATGATCTCAACATGTGATCATAGTGGGGATGAACCTCCTTTTCCTATTCAAAAAACCTTTTTAAGTGTTTTTCAAAGGCATGATATTGATTTTGTGTGGTCATTTTCTTGTCATGTACAAGAATCTGTACCCTACCTATGGCCTATAGAGTGTGCCTGCTTCCACTACAATTTACAGAACCCTTTTTTTTAGATTTCTTAACTAGAGTTTCTAAGGAACCACCTCTCTTATTTTAATTTAGAGGATTGTCCTTGGGGTATATTTTTCTTTAAATTATTAATTAATCTTGGAAACTATTTCCTAGTGTCAATATCACTATGGAACTAGGGTTTCTTGACTACTGCTTTACAATCGATGTGCCATTTGTTGTGTTAGGTGAAAATTTATTTCTATTTCGAAAGTTTTATATGGTGTAAAATGCTAATTAAGCATTTTAATATTGACGAGTATCTCTCATAATAATGCAGCCTAAGTTTTAGATAGACCTAAAAGTTCCCCCAAGAATGCATGCAACTGGACCCATCGAATTATTTTTCAAAGGAAGCTAATTTATGACATGGTGGATCCATAATAGTTACTGTTATTTTAGTTAATGGGGAAAATTTATTTGTAGCAAATATAGGGGTTTCAAGGGTTTTTATATGTAAAAGTGGCATTGTTAGTCAACTCACTCTTAATCATGAGCCAAATATTGAATGCCAAAATATTGAGAAGAAAGGGTGGATTTGTGATAGTCCTCCGACGAACCACTACAAATTCTTTGAAAAATTTAATTTTAATGACAACATAAATATTATTTTTGATTTCTAAATTGTATAAATTTGTGCCTTATTTCTAGGTCAAGAGTAATATTTGAATGGGCATAAGGAGGAATTGTATTCTTAATGGAGTTTTTTTTTTTTATTTTAGATGATGTACCTCAATTTAATGGTCAACTTTTTGTAGAAAATTCTTTTTATGATAAGAGCTTGAAGCAATATTTAAGTTCATAACCAGATGTGAGAGACAAGACCATAGATGTAACCACAAAATTTCTCATTTTGGCTAGTGATGGATTTTGGAGGGAATGACTTTTTTCCAATTATTGACTTATTTCCCCGATTATTGTTAGAATAATTTCTTTTTTATTACATAATTATTTCATGGGAAAAGGCATCCATGATTTTTTATTATTCATGTATTATAATTAATTTTACTTGAATATACCTATGCGTGAATACCAAAGAGAATTTTTTTTTTTAAGTTCTTAAATAAATGGACCCCAAGGATTGCATTGGAAAGAGAGGATTTTCTTTCCCTCATGTATGAGGTGGGAGGGGTATTTATTTTTACAATACCTAGAATTGCATGCAACCTTATCCCCTAAGGCATGTTATAGGAGTGCGTAAAACTATAACGAGAATGGAAAGTGGATAGATTAACACTCTTTTGAATTCACCAATTGAACCAATACTTATTGGGAAAAATTTCTTCTATGAAAGAATATGTAAATTATTAACACAATTGCTTTTAAAAAATCAAGGAATATAAATCAAATATACCAAAAAATGGCTTGAACTATAAGAAGTCTAGAGAATTCCATTGATTCAAATGTTGAAATCTGTTTATTAATTCATTCAAAGATGGTTACATTTATACTTGAAAAAAATAACTCAAACACTTCTAAGTAGAAACACCTAATTTATAACTAAATCCCTAAAGTAAACCCCTAACTGTATAGAAATCCTGAAGGATTACAACATTTGCCCCCTTAATCTGAAGGGACATGTGACATACCAAGTAAAGATCTAAATTTTTAGAACTTTTTAGTTCCCAATGCTTTAATAAAAATATCTACAATTTTTTTTTTTTTTTTTTTTTATGTTGCAGAATGTGTGAGATGAATCGTTTAGGCCTCTACATGATGTGGAATCAAATGCTACTTAGTGTTGATATGTTTGGTTTGATCATGAAACTTTGGACTATTAGCCAATTTAATTGCAGAATAGTTGTCAACAAATAAACTAGTTGAAGCTTTTTGTTTCTACTGCAAATCTTCAAGTATTTTCTGAAGCTAAATGATTTCCTTAGTGGCTTGAGCTACTGCAACATATTTGGCTTCACTGGTAGAATCCATAGGAACAAATTTCTTGAGTGATCTCCAACTTGTGGTTGTTGATCCAAGATTCATCAAATAGACAGAAGTAGAGACTTCATTCTCTTTATCTCCATCAAAACCAAAATTTGAATAACCCATAAGATGGAAGTCTAAAACTTTGGTATATTTCATGCCATAAGTTTGGGTTCCTTTTTAAATATTTCAGTACTCTTTTTCCAGCAACCCAATGCCCCTCACACGATGATGCATGATGCATAAATCTGGAAAGTATTCCTACAACAAATGTTATATTGGGATGAGCAATAGATAAATAAATCAAACTTCCAACAAGTTTGTTGGATCTTCAAATGCTTTTCCTTCTTCTGAAGTAAGTTCCAAATTATTCTCCATTGATGTAGCAATAGGATTACAATCCATCATACTATATATGTTCAATAACATACCAACATACTTCTTCTCATGTTGTGGTTTTTTATCAATTGTGGTTTTTTATCAACTTCGATTCCAAGATTATAATGAAGTAAACCTAAATTTGTCATATCAAAAACCTTTTTCAATTCCTTCTTAATATATGATATATATTCACCATTGTTTCTTATGATCATCAAATCATCAACATATACAACTAGATATACAATAGATCTTCCAACTTTCTTAACTAAAAGAGTTGCATCATCTAGGTCAAAATGTTTATAATTTAACTTTAGAATATTTTCAGTTAGTTTCTCATACCATGCTCGTGGTGCTTGTTTCAAGCCATGCAAAGACTTCATTAGTTTTGTAAACCTTTTGTTCTTTAATAGAAAAACCGTCTAATTGAAACATGTAAACATCTTCTTTCAAATGTCCTTTTAAAAAAGTAGTTTTGACATTCATGTGATGAATTTTCCACTCTTTCTAAGCAGCAATAGCAAAAAAATATCTAATAGTCCCCATTTAGTTGTAGGATCAAATGTATAGGATCAAATGTATATGTATAGTCAATACCCTCTTTCTGTGCATATCCCTTCACTACAAGTCTTGCCTTGTGTTTTTCTATTGAACCATCAACTTTATACTTAGTTTTATAAATCCATTTGTAACCAATAGGTTTGATGCCAATAGGAGGATCCACCAGCCTCCATGTGCCATTTTTTATGAGAGCATCATATTCCTTTTGCATTGCATATTTCCACTAATCATAACTAGTAGCTTCTTCAAAACAAGTAGGTTCACAATCCACAGAGAAGTTAAATTCACAATGAGAATAGTTACTCCAGGAACTTCTAGCCTTAAAATCATCATATTTATTTGAAAATGTTAGAATACAAGATGATCTTCACAAAGGTTGTGTAGGAAGTTTCTCATCTTCTTCATTTGTCTCACTTCTTGCCATTTCTATTAGTGTCAGCTTTATTGTCATTTCTGTCCATGTCATGTCTGTAGAAACATTTGCATCAACCAATTTCTCATCAATAGAAGAATTATAATCATTGAGAGAAGGAAACGCCATAGACTAATCTATATAGGTATCCCCCCTTCAGGATGTGGAAGAATATTATCCAATTTATAATAAAACTTTTGAGGCATAAACTTTTATATGATTAAGTTGTCTATGAAAAGCCAGGGAATATTTATGAGATTGAAGAAAAATACATCTCTTCACAAAATAAATTACTTGTTCTATTCATCATATAATCGGTATGCCTTAGAAGTCATATAATACCCTAAAAAAGTACATTTTCTTCTTTGTTCACTCAACTTAGTCCTAGGTTTTTTAGGAATCAAAGCATAACATTGAAAATTGAAAACTCTAAAATGTTTAACAGCAAGAAGACGATTGTACCACATTTCATATGGAGTTTTGTTGTTAAATGACAAAGAATGTTTACAGATTTCTAATATATGTTGAGCAGAGCACTGCTTCTCCCCAAAACATCAATTTTACATTTTTAAAAGGCATCATTGACCTTACCATATTAAGCAATGTGCTCTTCATTCATTCTGCAACACTGTTTTGTGGTGGATTATATGCTATTGTGATATGGTGTTTGATGCCATTCTCTTTCAAATATTTTTCAAAGACATGTGAAGTATATTGTCCTCCATTATCATTTCTTATAGCACCATATTTAGTTGAGCTTCATTTGTAATCAAGAGATGAAATTTTTTAAACACATCAAAAACTTGTGATTTTTCCTTAAATAGATAAAACCAACCCATCCTTGAATAATCATTAATAAAAGTCAGCATGTATTTATTGTGATTGGCAATTGGTACAGACATAGGTCCACATAAATCAGAGTGTATGAGACTTAATTTTCTTGTATCTTGAGAAGTAGAACTCTGAAAATATTGTTTGTGATGCTTGCCAAATATACAAGCATTACATGGGGTTAATTTTTTTGGTAACTATTGGAAGTCCTTTAATCCCCTATTGTCTCATAATTGTAATACCTTCACAAATAATATGACTAAAATGAGCATGCCACAATAAAGAAGATGACAAAGTATCATTTTGCATTAGTGTTCAATGTAACGGAGGACACACCTTTCAATTTCAACAATTTATCTTCTTCTACAATAGTCATTACAGTTTTATTGTGGGTTGCTCTTCCAATTTCTACTTTACCATCAAATATGTGGATGAAATGTCCTTGTTGTCTTATTTGTACAAGAGATAATAATTTTTTTTGGAACTGAGCAATGTAAAGAACATCATTGAATATATAATAAAAAATTCCTGGAATTTTTAACTGAATAAAACCAATCCCCAATGGTTTGATTTGAAACTTATCAACAAAATACACTAATCCATCAATATTATCACTAAATTGTTCAAACAAATTTCTTCTAAAGGTCATAGGAAAAGTGGCACCTGTGTCTAAAATCCAACTCTCATGCCATGAAGAAAGAGAGGTACTAAATATATCTTGGATATGAAAAATACAATGATGATATGAAAAATACAATGAGCAACAACATAATGTGCATTCTTAGAAGATTGTCCTTTTTCTAGAATTAGATGATCTTTCTTTTCAAGAATTTTTTTTCTTCTTTCATTAATTTTCTCCCATGGAATTCTACAATTTGTAGCTGTATGTCCAATTTTACCACATCTGTTTGAAAATTGTTTTATTTGGAAAATTTCTTTGTTTATCATTATGTTGCCTATCTCCCTGAATATTTCTACCCTCCTCTCCTCTATAAGTCTTCCTACCTCAACCTTTATTACGCTTAGTATTTCTATCATATTCTTCAGGGTTTCATATTATAATTATGTTATTTTCCTTTCTTGCCAAAAGCCTTCTCTCTTTATGCAATTTTCCCTACTAATCTATCAAAATCTAAATCTTTTAACTGTCCACTAGCTTGGAGAGATTCCAACTAGCATCATATGTTGTTTTATTCTGATAAATGTATCTGCTTACCTCTTTTAAGACTTAGGTGGAAATTAAGGCATAGCCATTTTTATCCTTACTTTGCCATATTGCTAATTGTATCTCCTCATTAAGCTTCATAGATTCCATCCCATAGATAATTAAAAATAAGTGTATTTTTAACCTTCCTAATTTTCCTTTCCAGACAGAACAACCCCAATTAAGGATATGAAGGAGTTCATATTTTTTTATAAAGATAATGAAAAAATTCTTAAAAAAAAAAAAATGTTGTGATTACAGGAACAAAATTCTTTTAAAAAAATTCTGCTTCAACCATTATAGCATAAATTTCCTTTTTTTTAATATTTTATTTATTAACTTACAGATTAAATAACCATCTATATGTCTGCTCCAAGGGGCCATATGGTGGTCTTAAAAAAACTATTAATAAATTCTTCAATTTTTCATATAGTGGGTTTCAAAACCCAATGACTGTATATTAATTGCCAGAGTAGAGTCTCCCCCAAGTACGCCTCTACCAATGCTTCTGACTCCACCAATGTTGTTGTGCACACTAGCAAGTCATGCCTCTACCAAAATTACTCACACTTAAGTCAGCAAGCACATCTTCTTGGTAGGTTTACAACAATGGAGTTCCATCCAAGTTTGATACCACTAATAAGAATTCTGGAGAATTCCATTGATTCAAATATTGTGATCTGTATATTAATTCATTCAATGAAGCTTACATTTATACCTGAAAAAAATAAGTGAAATAGTTGTAACTATAAATACCTAATTTATAACTAAATCCTAACTATATAGAAGGATTGCAACATGAACTTAGCACAGTCTTTGTTGCATGGCAAAATACTATAGATAATTTCTTCACCCACTATTGCATACAACTCAACTCCCACCAAAATGCATTTGAAGACAGTGAATAAAAAGAATGAAAGAACAAAAAAATATATCAATCCTCACAAGTAAACAAACAATGTCAACATGAATGGGAAGAACAACATTTTACAGCACTAATAAGGAGTACCAAGAGCATATTGGATGAGTCTAAAATCTATAATGCCCCCAAATGACTAAAATAGATCTATAGGACTAAGAAGAACAACCATTGAGAACAACAATAACCAGTTCCTAGAGAATCATTGAAACAATCTAAAATCTAAGTTGAATAAAGAAAGGAAAAATACAAAATAATATGGAAAAGGGTCCATGATTCGTGCCCATTTCCCCTAATTTATTTAAAGCTAGATTTGTATTAAGATACTTGTGGTAACTTTGAGTAATTCTAGAACATGGATAATAAAAATGGATATAGAATAACTAGCACAATTATGGTTCAATTAATAAAGAAGTGAAAGAATATTAAATTTGTCCCACTTCTAGTGTCACACATATATCTAAATTAATTTTGGTGTATTTTTTGAGATAAAAGCTCATCTTCCATTTACAAATATTTGTAGAAAATTTCTTCACATTTAAAATAAAGAAAGAGTGAAATTTAAAATCATAGAATTTTGCATTCACAAAATAAACTCCCTTCAGATTCAAAATCTTTAATAAAAATAAAAAAATTAAGTTGCGTTGATTTACAAATCCATATTGTTGGAATATATGAACAATAGAAACACAATACACATATCCTATTGAATAACTGTGGCAACCTGTTAACAACCTGGGTTAATATTGGTTACTTTTATTTTTATGACAGAGATTAAATTGGTTAATATTTTGAAAGGAACTTTAGAGATGTATCAGTGAACGTTATATGTATCCGTTGAAAGGAATCTTGTCAATGTATCCGTTAAAAGGAACGTTATATGTATCCGTTGAAAGGAACGTTATATGTATCCGTTAAAAGGAATCTTATCAATGTAACCGTTGAAAGGAACGTTATATGTATCCGTTGAAAGGAATCTTATCAATGTATCTGTTGAAAGGAACGTTATACCTATATATTGTCTGATCAGGAACATAAGTTGTCTAATGAAAGTTAGACATTGTGGAAATTTAAGTTGTCTAATGAAAGTTAGACATTGTGGAAATTTCACATTTACTTATTGTCTTTCTGTGGTTGGACGTCTGAATCCATGTGTGATCTGGTGCCTGAATCTAACTCTGTGACCGTGTTTATGCGTCTGGGTCAATGTCGGTGCCAAGCCCGTCGCCTCTTATGTATGCTATAAGAGACAAGGCAATTAGATCATCCACTGCTGGAAGGGCGGTAGAGGGCTCTCTCTCAGTAATGGCTTATTTTAATTTCAGGTACATGTTATATCGGCTTATTTTAATTTCAGGTACATGTTATATCTGCTTTTCTATGCTCTGTTTATTTTTTCTTGTCGTTTCAGCGATTCCACTCATGTCAGTTTTATTATTTCATTTTCTTTATGCTAGTTTGATTCATTTTTGTAACGGTTAGTTTGTTTATCAATCCGTCAAATCACTAGTCCGTTTAGTTCACGTCGCCCATCTAATGGGTTGATTTAGATTTTTTACTTAAAACTTTAAAATTAGCCCGTAACTTGAAACCTAAGCATACAAGGAACCCTAATCTCAGTTTCAGTGGGTTCATGTCATTTATCCATTCAATCTATAGAAGGAGACAATCTTTTATGAAAATGTCTGCATTGATTAAATGCAAGAATTTTAGGGAAATGTCTGCATTGATTAGATGCATAAATTTAGATTGTTGTACCTTTCTAGCGACGGAGGAGATCATCATTACCAAAAAATAGTACATGAATAATGGAAAACGGGCTGAAGAAAGAAAATTAAAATTTAATTAACGTACCTCGCCATGAGCATGGCTATGTTACATATCGAGTGACGAGTGTAATATATTTTTATACATAATATATGTAGACACTGCACCACGTATAATGTTGTGGTGGATGTGATTCAACATGTCTCCAACTCGGAAGTCAACCAATCCTTTGGTAGCAACTTTTGTTACCGCAACTTAGGCCTCACTTCGAATTTGTAATGATTGGATGAGACAAACATAGTGGATAAGAAACTGGAAAAATTAAAAACATAGATCAGCATGAGTCCATTTAAATTTTTAAAAGCCCCCAGTCTTTTTCAAAGGGGTTGTTCACATGCATTTATATATATATAAACACAATGGTGCAAACAAATACCATATGTCTAATGTGTTTTCTGTCTATAAATATACATATACAAGAAGTCGTCATGTTAAGAAAAACAAGGTAGTTGTTATGCTAGTTATCCATTTTTTAATCAATATGGTTTTTGGTATAATTTGGCCAATAATTTGTCAAAATAATAGACAGTGATATTCAAAATCTGTAAATTTTCATTGGAAACTAAAAAAAATTAGTTAGCAATAATCAGCAAAACATCATTAATAAGTAGTAAGATAAACCATGATAACTTTATGAATATCCAATGAGAAACAAAATTACAACTAGTGCAATACATACCAAAAACACAGGAGTGCAACAACAGCTCTTATAGCCATATCAACAATAGAAGAATAAGATCTAATATCTAAAAAGAAATCCACAAAAGGGTAAAAGAATAACTCAAAAAAGGAAAGATGAACTGAAATAAAATGGATACATTTAAGAAGTCTCATAAAGAACATATTAAGTGGAGTTGAAACTAGTCCATGTGGTTAGCACAATTGTTTGTTCCCAATTTCATTAGGCATTTTTCTAGCTTTGTGCCAACATGTATCTAGGTTAAATCCGCATAGCTTTGGCATACTAGGCTAGGCCAATAACTTTATTAGGGAATCCATCTACATACATAAGAAGTGATGGGCTTTCAGAAGCATTGCTTGAGTTTCTCAAAAAGGTTTTCCTTGGATTCAAAAAATTATAAAGAAAATGTGGTGCTGGAATTAGAAGTTGATGCTAAAAGAGAGGAAGCAAAAGAATTGTTTTCTTTCACACTGGTTGAGTTTCTCCAAAAGGTTTTCCTTGGATTTAAAAAAAAGATAAAGAAAATGTGGTGCTAGAATTAGAAGTTGATGATAAAAGAGAAGAGGCAAAAGAATTTGTTTGCTTTCAGAGACATTGTTTGAGTTTTTCCAAAAAAAATTGTTAGATTTAAAAAAAAATAAAAGAAAAAATAGCTTTGGAATTAGAAGTTTTACAGAGTTTCTCCCAAAAAAGTTCCTTGGATTTAAAAAAAAACAAAAGAAAAAGTAATGTTGGAATTAGAAATTGATGATAAAAAAGAAGACAAAAAATTATTTTCTCATCCAAGTTATCTAAATACACAATCACCTTGTTGCTTATTATAGAGAAATCTGCACCTTATGACTTTGGCTTACAATTTCAGTAATGGCTTATTTTATTTCTGGTACATCATATATCTGCTTTTCTCTCCTATGTTATTCCACCCATGTCAGTTTTATTATTTCATTTTCCTTGTGCTAATTTGATCTTTTTATGTTGTAATGACGGAAACGCAGGGTTATTTCTTTATCAATCCGTCAATCCCATCCATTGGGTTGATTTAGATTATTGGAATAATCAACTAGGAACCTTGTCTATTGTTAGAATAATTAACTACGAAGCGGCTCGTCCCTCGATAAACTATTAGAATAATCTGTTGAAGCGAAAATATCAAAACTAGAAATGCAACAGTGAAGTCTTGACGACACACCTTAAGATACTATCCTCGTTGTAGAGCTCCATGTTATCTTAAGATAGTGCTCCATGACATGGACCCACTGAAACTGAGATTAGGGTTTCAAACTTATAAGCTAATTTTAGGTTTTAAATAAATTATAAAATGAATTTTGTTTACAGAAAACAATGTTAATTTTTTTAGTAAATGAAAAAAATAACTTTATGAAATTCTCATGAAAGATGATAATTATTTATTTAAATTAATAAAAGTAAATTATATCCGTAATAAAAAACAGTTGAATCTTCTGTAAGAATAGATGAACAAAATTCCATTGGGCATTGAAATTCCATAAAATTACGTTGTAAATAAATAAAAAGAAAATGGAACAACATTGAATCAATTTTTATTCTTTAATATATGCCCAAAGAAATTATATAAAACAAACAGCGAGGGCGCCGGACCTAACTTTCTCCGCAGGTACAAACAACAACCGGGTGTGTCCCACATCCCCAGACAACTCAATTGCCTGTTCTTATTTTGAACCTTCAAATGTGTTTAAGCTTCGTTTCTACTTTGGTGTAGTTTCATTACATGTTTTTGTAGTTTAGTTTTATTTAAATCAGTTTTTCATTTTTGTATTTTGCTGAGAGTTCTCTTTCCATTATGAATATTTTTTAATTTTAATTTTAATTTCATGTGAATGAGATACTTTGTAATTTAATTTTATTTAAATTAGTGTGTGAACTCTGTATTTAGGTGTGATTTCTTTTTCAGTTTAATTGAATACCGGATAATTTTAATTTTATGAGAATGCTATGCTTTTGTAATTTAGTTTTATTTAAATTAGTCTTTTGTCTCTCAATTTAATTCACGGTCGATTAATTTTAATTTCATGTAAATATTATAGTTTGGTATGAATACTTTTGGACCGTTGTTTCACTCAAAATCAATTTTTTATTCCGTTTTTATGTTATTATTATGGTAAAGTTCAAATGTGCCTTAGTTCTACATTTCTTTTGTTATATTTAATTTTTTTATTAATAGTATTTAGTTTAATTTATTTTTTTAATGATTTTAAAATTTAGATAATTTATATGTTATTTACGCCATATTTTATTAATGATATAATGTATTATGGTATATTTGTTTAATTTAAATAATATAAAAATGAAATGTAAATGTCTTAAAATTAATTTGAATATATATATTGTATTAGAGTAGGCTAAGCTAAGCTAGAGTGGGTTAGGATATGCTAATGTGGAATAGGTTACACAAGGATAGAGTAGACTAGTTTAAGTGTTGATGGAATAGGCTAAGCTAGGCTAGTCTAGACTAGAGTAGGCTAGGCTAGGCTAAAGTATGATAGGCTAGGCTAGAGTAGGCACTGCTATGATAGAGTAGGTTAGGCTACAGAAAAGTAGGTTAGGTTAAGATAGAGTAGGCTAGGCTAGGCCATAGAAGGCTATGCTAGTTTAGCTTAGATTAGGCTAGGTTAGGCTATACTCAAGTTGGCTAGCATACAATAGTCTAGGCTACACTGGGCTAGATTAAAGTAGGCTAGACTAGTGTAGGCTCACATAGAGTATTCTAGGCTAGCGTAGGCTAGGGTAGGCTAGGCTAAGCTAGGCTAGAGCAGGCTAGGCTAAGCAAGAGTAGAATAAGCTAGGCTAGGCTATGCAAGAGTAAGCTAGGCTAGACTAGAGTAAGTTAGGTTAGACTAAAGTAGGCTAGGTTAGGTAAGGCTAGGTGAGGTGGAAGTAAGGATAGAGTAAGCTAGGCTAGGCTAGAGTAAGCTAGGTTAGGCTAAAGTACGCTACGATAGGCTAGCCTAGTTCAAGCTAGAGTAGATTATGCTAAGCTAGAGTAGGTTAGGCTAGAGTCGGCTACGGTAAGCTATGCTAGGGTAAGCTAAGCTAGTCTAGTCTAAGCTAAGCTAGGCTAGAGTAGGCTATGCTAGGAAAGAGTAAGCTAGACTAGGATAGAGTAGGTTAGGCTAGAGAATGCTAGACTAGGCTAGGCTAGGATATAATAGGCTAGGTTAGGTTATAGTAGGTTAGGCTATCATAGAGAAGGCTATTCTAGGGAAATGTAGGGTAGGCTAGGCTTGGTTTGACTAGAATAGGTTAGATTAGGATAAGCTACGATAAGTTAGGAAAGAGGAGGATACAATACGATACAATATAGTAGGCTAGGCTAGAGTAGACTATGTTAGAGTAGGCTAGGCTAGAGTAGACTGGGCTAGGTTAGGCTAGAGTACAGTAGACTAGGAAATAATAGGTTAGACTAGGCTAGGAAAGGATAAAGTAGGTTAGACTAGAGTAAGCTAGGTTACGCTAGGATAGGGTATGCTAGGCTAGAGTAAGCTATAGTAGGATAAGCTAGAGTGTGATAGGCTAGTGTAGACTAGGTTAGGATAAGGTAGGCTAGAGTAGGCACATAGGCTAGAGTAGGCTAGGATAGGTTAGACAAGGGTAAGCTATCATAGGCTAGGTTAGACTAGAGTAGGCTAGGGTAGGTTAGGGTAGGCTAGGCTAGGCGAGGTTAGACTAGAGTAGACTAGGGTAGGTTAGAGTAGGCTAGGCCATAATAGGCTAGACTAGAGTAGTTTAGGGTAGACTATGCTAAACTAGGCTAGTTTAGGCTAGAGTTGGAAAGGCTAGACTAGAGTAGGCTAGGCTAGGCTAGGCTATAGTAGGCTAGGCTAGGCTAGGGTAAGTGAAAGTAAGCGAGGTTAGACTAGGCTAGTTGAGGCTAGCTTGGGTTATGCTAGAGTGGGTTAGGTTAGGCTATTCTAGAGTAGGCTAGGCTAGAGTAGGCACTGCTAGTCTATGTTAAGCTCAATTAGGCTAGGCTAAGCTAGAGAAAGCTAGGCTAGGAAAGGATAGAGTCGCTTGGGCTAGGCTTCAGTAGGTTATGCTAGGCTAGAGTAGGCAAGGCTAGAGTAAATTGTGCTAAAGTATGATAGGCTAGGTTTCCTTAATCTAGGAAATGTTAGGCAAGAGTGGCGTTGGTTAGGCTAAATTAGGCTATGTAGAGTAAGTGACGCTAGTGTATACTAGGTTAGAGTAGGCTAGCCTAGGTTAGGCTAGGTTGTCCTAGAGCATGCTAGTCTATGCCAAAGTAGCCTACGCTAGAGTGTGATAGGCTAGGCTAAAGTACACTAGGCTAGGCTAGGCTAAGCTAGGATAGAGTAGGCCTAGCTTAGGCTGTGGTAGGTTAGACTATGGTTTCTTAGGCCAAGATAGGGTATCATAGGCTAGGATAGACTAAAGTAGGGTAAGGTAGGCTAAAGTATGTTAGGCTAGAAGGCTAGGAAACCATATTCTAGGCTATAGTGGGCTAGGCTAGGCTAGTTTAGGTTAAATTAGGCCAATATAAGCTAGAGTATGCTAAAGTAGTATAGGATATACTAGAATAGGCTACTCTAGGTTAGTGCAGCTTAGGCTAGGGTATGCTAGAGTAGAGTAGGCTAGAGTATGCTAGGCTATAGTAAGAAAGGCTAGGCTAAGCTAGAGTAGGTTAGGCTAGGAAAGGATATAGTAGCTTGGGCTAGGCTTCAGTAGGCTAGGCTAGGCTAGAGTAGGCAAGGTTAGAGTAAATTGTGCTAAAGTATGATGGGCTAGGTTATCTTAATCTAGGAAATGTTAGGCAAGAGTGGGGTTGGTTAGGCTAAATTAGGCTAGAGTAGACTAGGTTAGAGTAGGCTAGCCTAGGTTAGGCTAGGCTATGTTAGAGCATGCTAATTTATGCCAGAGCAGCCTAGGCTAGATTATGATAGGCTAGGCTAGAGTATGATAGGCTAAAGTAGGGTAGGCTAGAAGGCTACGAAAGAGTATTCTAGGCTAGAGTGGGCCATGCTAGGCTAGTTTAGGTTAATATAGGCCAAGATAGACTACAATAGGCTAAAGTAGTATACAATAGACTAGAATAGCTAGTCTAGGCCAGTTCATATTAGGATAGGTTAGGCTAGAGTTGGCTATGTTATGCTAGGAAAGAGTATGTTAGGCCTCAGAAGGCTAGAGTTGGTTAGGTTAGTCTACGATAAGCAAGAGTAGGCTACGTTAGGTTATGCTAGAATAAGCTAATGGTAGGGTATGCTAGAGTGGGTTGGGCTAGGGTATCTTAAAGTAGGCTAGGATAGGGTTTAGTAGGCTAGGATTTAGTAGTATAAGGTAGATCAGGCAAGGATAGGTTAGGTTAGATTTAGATTGGACTAAGGTAGAGTAGGTTAGGGTAGTTAAGGATAGAGTATCCTAGGTTAGGCTTTAGTAGGGTAGGGTAGGCTAAATAATGTCGGGTTAGGCTTGGCTAGAGTACATTAGGCTAGAGTAAGTTGTGCTAGAGTATGCTAGACTAGGCTAGACTAATATAGGCTACACTAAGAAAGAGCACGGTTAGGTAGGTTAAATTAGGCTATGGTAGAGTAGGCAATGCTAGATTACACTAAGTTATAGTAGCCTAGGCTATGCTTAGCTACAATATACTAGAAGAAAGTGTATGTTAGGAAGACTAGGCTAGAGTACGCGAGGCTAAAGTAGCTTATGCTAGGGTATGCTAGGTTAGGCTAAAGTAGGTTAGGCTAGGCAAGAGTAGGTTAGACTAGATTAGGCTAGTCTAGGCAATAGTAGGATAGACTAGAGTAGGTGAGGCTACGATAGGCTAGAGTAGGCTAGAGTAGGTTAAGCTAGCCTAGTTTAGGCTAGGAAAGGCTAGGATATAGTAAGAAGGCTATCATAGAGTAGGTTAGGCTAGGCTAGGAAATGTTTGAGTAGGTAAATCCAAGTTAGGCTAGGCTAGGCTATGCTAGAATAGTCTTGGCTAGGCTAGGTTAGGCTAGTCTAGGTGAAAATATGCTAAATTAGGAGAGGCTAGGCTAGAGTAGGTTACCGTGGCATAGGTGAGCCTAGGTTAATGTAGACTAGGTTGTGATAACATAGGCTAGATGTAGGTTTTAGCCCCATACATAAATTACCTGCATACGAATTCTAAAATACAGAAAATAAACAATGCGAGAGCATAACACATAAAACACATATACATAGAGATTTGCCCCTGGATCCCAAAACAGGGACTACTAGCTTGATTTTTCATTATGATCCTTTCAATGTTACAATACATATTTATACATGGTAAAGCACCCAATACCATGGAGCGAAAACCATCACGTCTAAAACCATGGACTGAAAATCATCGCATCCAAAACCATGTGCGAAAAACCTACACAAAACCATAGGTAGGTCCGCCCAACCTAATATATGGTCCAAAACCAAAAAAAATTAGGGCATTGCCCCACACACCATAGAGTGGACTTACCTACACCCCTCAAACCCCCTATGACTGCCCCTGCTATGTAATCAACACAACGAAGGTGGGGCTCTGCCCCCTTCTAACCCCCCAATAAACTACATGGGCTAGTCGTGGAAAGAATATAACACAACCCAAAATTATCCCACTAGTTGTTTTCTTTCCACTGGGGGCCACAAGAGAGCTTAGTCATTTATCAAGCCCTGCAATGCCCATTGTTTCTCTATACTGAGAGAACTTCTCAAAGCTCATATATTTTGTCAATGCATCTGCAATATTCTTCAAAGTGTCCACCTTTACCAGCAACACCTTTTTTTCTTCTATCATATCCTCTCACAAAGTGATACTGAACATCAATGTGCTTTGTCTTTGAATGATATGCAGGGTTCTTTGCCAAGAAAATTGCACTTTGGTTGTCACAGTCTATCCTTATAGCTCCGTGTACTAACCCCATACTTCAACACAATCTCTGCAACCAAACTACTTCCTTGCTTGCATGAGTGGCTACCATGTATTTTGTCTCTATAGTTGATAGTGCCACTACAGATTGTTTCTTACTCATCCAACTGACTAGACCTCCAAATAGGTTAAACACATACCCACTTGTAGATCTTCTCTAATCTAGATCTCTAGCCGAGTCTGCATCAACAAAGCCATGAATATCCAACACTCTATCCAATCCTAGTCTTTCTTAGTAGCACAAACCATAATCACTGGTGCCACACAAATACCTGAAAACTCGCTTTACTGTTGTCAAGTGTTCCTTCCCTAGTTTTGACATAAACCTGCTCAACACTCTCAATGCTTGTGAAATGTATGTTCTAGTATAGACCATCGCATACATCAGGCTATGAACTACACTTGCATATGGAACACGGGACATGTCCTTTTCCTCTTCTTTTGTCTTGGGAGACTGTTCAGTAGATAGCTTTACACCTACAGGAATATGAACCTTCACCGGTTTACTATCCTGCATATTAAACCTCTACAATATTGTCTCAACATACTTCCTCTGGTTTAACCAGAGCTTCCTCTTTGTCCGATCTCTTTTAATTTCCATGCCCGAAATATAGTTTGTGCACCAAGGGCTTTCATGTCAAATTTGCAAGACAAATGTGTCTTCAAATCCTGGTTAATTTCTTTGTCATTTCCAACCAGCAACATATCATCCAGATACAAGACCAGATAAATAACACGGTCACAAATTTATTTAAAATACACAGTGATCTTCTTTGCTTCCAGTGAAGCCAAGTCCCCATATAAATGTATCAAAATTTTGATACCACATCCTTGGTGACTGTTTTAACCCATACAGAGACTTCTTTAACTTGCATACGAGTTCTTTCTTACCCTTCACCACAAAGCCTTGAGGTTGCTTCATGTAGATCTCCTCTTCCACATCCCCATGAAGAAATGTTGTCTTCACATCCATATATTCTACCTCAAAATCAAAAGAAACAACAACATATAAAAGTAATCCAATAGAAGTTACCTTGGCAACAGGAGAAAAAATATCACCAAAATCAATTCCCAGCACCTAGGAGTAAACTTTTGCTACCAACCTAGCTTTGTATTTCTCCACCTTTCCTTCTGCATTTGTCTTCTTCTTGAACAACCATTTGCTGCTAATGGGTTTCTTTCGAGCTGGAAACTCCACCAATCCCAAGCCTCATTTTTGTGCAAAGATGTTATTTCATCAACCATGGCCTCTTTCCATAGTTTTCCATCCTCTGAATCTATTGCTTCCTTAACTATTCTGGGATCATCATCAGTAATAGATAAATAAAAATTTGAACAGAAAGCAGATGGAATATACCTTTCTAGCTTCCTTCTTTCTCGAACTGATCTTCCCACACCCGAAGTTTGTGGCTCTTCATCTTCTGATTCCTCCTCTGATGTAGAGTCTGGTTCTTCCTCGTTTAGCTCAAACTCTATCTTGTGGGGTTCCTTTAGTTGGACTTCATGTTTAATAACATATTTTACCTCTCTGAACACCACATCTCATCTATACACAACCTTCCTTATTACTAGGTTCCAAAGCTTATAACCCTTTAAACCATCCTTATATCCAATAATGATGCACTTTTCAAATTTACTATCGAACTTGGTTCGTTTCTGCCTTGGAACATGTACATATGCATCACATCCAAATACCCTTAGATGTGAAAGAGAGAGTTTCTTACCAATCCATACCTCTTGTGGAGTCTTATCCTCCAATGCTCATGAAGGTAATCTATTGAGAAAATAAAACATGTTGTCTCCAGTGTCTCTACCCAGAATTCTTATCATAACCTGAAACCACTAAGCATGATTCTTTCCCTTTCCATCAACGTCTTGCTCATTCTTTCTGCAACTCCATTTTGATTAGGTGTGAATGGAGTAGTCTTTTGCCATGCTATACCACACTTCTTACAAAATTCTTCAAATTACTTACTGCAAAACTCTCCACCGTTATCTGTCCTCAACACCTTTATCTTCTTATCTGTCTGGTTTTACACCAGAGCCTTAAATTCTTTAAACCTATCAAAGACTTCAGATTTCTTCTTAAGGAAATATATCTATGTATTCCTTAAGAAGTCATCTATAAAGGATACATAGTACATAGACTTACCTAGTGATGGAACCTTCACAAGTCTAAACACATCACTGTGCACAAGCTCTAATATCTGTTTTTTCCTCTTACCACTAGAGGGGAAACTCACCCAATTCTGCTTTCCATATACACAATTTTCATAGAAATCAAAATCCAGAGAGCGATTACTCATACTTTCTACCATAGCTTTACCATGAAGTATTTGAAGGCCCTTCTCTCCAATATGTCCAAGCTTTTGATGCCACAACATGGTCTTCTCTCTAGAGACCACTAGATTTTCTACTCCACTTTCAGGAACCACAGAACTGTTGCACCCATCAACAAAAGTGCTACCTTGTAGCCTTTACAGATAGAGTTCCAATTCAAACTCCCCGCATCAATACCAGTGCCCACCGAACCATCTTGCAAGTATCCTTGTCGAACACTATTTTTACACCTGTGTCATCCAGCTTGCTTACAGAAATCAGATTTTTGGCTAATGCAGGAATATGCAGAACACCCAGAAGTGTTTTAACCCTTCCACCTTCCAACTTCAACTTTACTTTTCCGCAACCAACGATTCTAGCCTTCCTATCATCCCCCAAGAAGACATCACCACCATCACATTTCTCATACTCATAGAACAACTCTCTATGGGGAGTGAAGTGGAAGGATGCACCTAAGTCAATTAACCATGCCTCGTGATCTACATGTGTACTTGAAGAAGCCAAGTACACATCCCCACCTTCATTTGAGGTTGTTTTTGCCTCTGCAGAAGGAGCATCATCATATCCCTTTCCTTTATCAGGAGCTTTATATTTACAGTCCCTTTTGTAGTGCCCTTCCTTTCCACTTTTCGAGCACACCACCTTTATAGTTTTTCCTAGAGATTTAGATCTCCATCTAGATTTAAACCTCCCAATTGATGACTTATTTTTGTTTCTATTCCGGCTCTCCATATTTTTCCTTCTCATTTCCTCCGTCAACAAGGATGAGACTATTTCATCAAACTGCAAGGTAATTACATTGCTACCTATTACAATAACCAAACTATCCCACAAATCTGGTAGAGAACACAACAAACTGATGCACTTATCTTCATCTGAAATTTTAATATCAATAGATGATCACTGACTTACCACAATACTAAATGCATTCAGATGCTCTATCACCGAGTCTCCATCTTTCATCCTCAGGTTATACAATTTTTTCCGTAGGAATAGTTTATTCACCAAAGACTTAGATTGGTATAAAGTCCCTCACTTGTCCCACAAAGCCTTCACCGTAGCTTCCCCTGATACATTCAACAATACTAAATCTGAGACACACAATCGTATTACGTTCTTTGCCTTCCGATCCAACATCTTCCATTCCTCATCGGACACCCCCATTGGTTTAGTACCTGGATCTACCACAATCCACTGATCTTTATCCACCAACAAATCTTCCATCTAGAGTTTCCATAACTCAAGGCTATGACCATTAAAATTCTCGATCTCTATATTTTGACTGCTCGCCATCGTCTTTCACCACCAGAATCAATCCCGCAGGTCTCCCACTGAACAGGGTCTACCACAAGCCCAAGCGAAACCCCTCAGTAACAAAGGCATCCCTTGAAGCCAAAACAACTTTGATACCAAATGTAGGTTTTAACCCCATACAGAAATTACCTGCATACGAATTCTAAAACACCTAAACTGAACAATGCGAGAGCATAACACATAAAAAACATATACATCAAGATTTTCCCCTGGATCCCAAAACCAAGACTACTAGCTTGATTTTTCATTATGTTCCTTTGAATGTTACAATACATATTTATACATGCCGAAGCATCCAATACCATGGAACGAAAACCATCGTGTCCAAAATCATGCATGAAAAACATAAAGAAAACGATAAGTAGGTCTGCACCGCTCGAACCCCTTGTGACTCCCCCTGCTACGCAATCGGCGCAACGAAGGGGGGGCTCCACCCCCCTTCTAACCCCCCGGTTAACTACATGGGCTAGTTGTGGAAATAATATAACACAACCCAACACTAGACTAGGCTAGGATACCCTAAAATAGGCTAATGTTATGCTAAGATAGAATAGGCTAATGTAAACTAGGCTAAAATAGGCTAGGATATGCTAGATTAGGATAGCCTACAGTACATTAGCCTATAGTATGCTAAGCTAGGCTAGAGTAGGCTAGATTAAGCTAGGGTAGAGTAGGATATCCTAGGGTAGGGTAGGGTAGGATAGGCTAGGTTAGGTTAGGTAAGGAAATGATATGATAGGCTTTGGTAAATTAGGCTAGGCTAGGCTAAGGAAGGTTAGGACAAGATAGGTTAGGCTAGGCTAGGGTATGATAGGCTAGAGTAGTCTAGGCTAGGCTAAAGTAGGCTAGAGTAGATTATGGTAGGCTAGAGTGGGTGAGGCTAGATTAGGCTCGAGCACGCTAGGCTAGGATATAATAGTCTAGGCTAGGGAGAGTATGTTAGGCTAGGATAGGCTAGCCTAGAGTAGGCTAGGTTAGGCTAGAGTTTTCTAGGAATGACCAGGTTATGGTAAAGTATGCTAGGCTAGGTTAGATTAGGCTATTGTGAGCTAGAGTAGGATAGGCTATGCTAGGAGAGGAAACGTTACAATAGTCTAAAGTAGGAAAGGCTATCCTAGACCACGCTAGGCTAGCGTTGGATACGTTAACAAAGGGTACCTTAGAGTATACTAGTCTGGGTTAGAGTAGGTTGGCCTAGGCTAGAATAATCTAGGCTAGGCTAGGCTAGGCTAGAATAGGCTAGGCTAGGCTAGGCTAGAATAGCTTAGGCTAAATTAGGCTAGGCTAGGCTAGAGTAAACTAAGTTAGGCTAGAGTAGGATAAATCGAGTAGGGTTAGCTATAGTAGGCTAACATATGCTAGGATATGCTAGGGTAAGGTAGCCTATGCTAAACTAGAGTAGGCTAGGATAGAGTGGACTATGCTAGGCTAGATAAGGAAAGGCTAGGAAAGGCTTGCTAGATTATGTTGGGCAAGGCTAGACTAGAATAGGATTTTTGAGGATAGGCTACAGGTGGTTAGGCCAATCTATAGTAGATTAGGCTAGTCTAGGGTAGTGAAGATTAGGATAGGCTAGAGTAGTCTAGGTTAGAGTAGGCTAGGACATGCTTCAAACATCATGACTTTTTGGAGGTACATGTATATATTTATTTTGTAGGTTATCCTACATAATACTAGGATGAGTTAGAGTAGGCTAGGCTAGTCTTAGATAGTGTAGAGTAGGCTATGCTTGAGTTGGCTAGGCTAAGATAGTGTAGAGTGGGCTATGCTTGAGTTGGCTAGGATGAGTAAGTTAGGTTAGACTAAGAAAGGAAAGGATAGGCTAAGCTTTGCTATTGTAGGCTAGAGAAGGATAGGTTAGAGTAAAATGTTATTTTTTAATTTTAATTTTATTTGTTTTTAATATTTTTTATTAATTAATATATTGTTTGAATAACATTTTTTTACATTCATTATTGTTTAAAATGGGAACATAATATGTTTTATTTATATAATGGATTTAAAATCTATTTAGTGGATTCTTATTGGAGATGATATTTTTGGTCTTATTGGAGACTTTATGCATCCTAATGTCATAATTTCCATTTACAAAATTTGTGTTAACCATAGTTTGTTAAACATCGGCATGAGAAATCAAAAAAATTGTGTGCCACTTATAATATCATCTAATTGTAACTAAATATTTGAGTCTAGTAAAATGCTTCAAAGCTTTCATCCATTTCATTATCAACCACTTCACCACTTCTACCAGTTGCATGTTTAATGCCCAATTACTGCAGAATATTGATGTTACACACCTAGTTATTAGGGATGTCATGATTTGTGAATATTTCATAAATATGTAAATATGAAAAATCTAAATTGCTAAAATATGAAGAGACATCGAACATTGGAAGTTGAAATCAAAGGTTATGACATCATTGTATATATATCTGAGCTTGATTAATGGAAAGACATTATAGTTTTTGGAATGACCTCACATGTCTTGACATAGTATCAGAAACAAGTTTAGAAACCTCTTCTCCACTTAGTGTAACTCCTTCATCTTCCATCGACTCAACTCATCAGATTTAATATTTTTTCTAAAGTGTTTCATCTCTCCATTTACTCTCCTTGATGCTCTACATTAACCTCCTCAAGAGTACTTGTGGACCATGTGCTCTCACTTGTCCAATAACCCTATGTCACCCATATATCTTAATACATATCTCTAAGATGAAATTGGATATGTGCATAGAATATATTTTTCTTTCTATATGATTCATTTCCATTTCTTTATTTTTCTTGGTGGCATGATTCCGCATTGTACTCTATTGCAACTTATTAGCGTTCCTAGGTCACCTTGAGTCTTCTTATTGAATATTGGTCATCCTCCAATATTAGTTAATTTCACAAATTCACCTTATAAAAGTGATCATTGTCTATTCATGGCATTCATTTTTTGTATATTTTATATTTAATGGATTTTGACATTTCATTTTTCTAGATTTTCGAGTAAAATTTTTTCCGTGTCACTTTTGTTGTTTTGAAAACAGACCCAATAACCAAGAGGAAGCATGCTTTGGGAATCTAGGCTTAACTTGCCAATAATTGCGTTAAGACACCCCAACAATTTGTAGTTGACTTTGGTCGATACTTCTCTATTAGGTATTGTTCTTTTGGGGTAGTGGTCATAATGCCAATGTTGGGAGAATTAGACAAAGGATATAACTATTTGAAAGTATATGATTGTGGGTTATGAATATGAAATGGGTATATGTTTTTTCTTAAGATAAATTTACTTTCCTAACATATATACACACATCCTATATGAGTTTAACCATTTTTGGGAAATCACCAACAAATTGCTAAATTTGCTCGATGAGCCTACTTTTGCGTAGTGTGTTATGGAAGGAAATATGGTTATCATTATAGTACAAGTTATACATATTTTGAAGGAATAGACCCTTGTTATGGAAGGTCTAGTATCTCTTGATGTTTATGAAATGTAACGTTCATAGGTCCCTTAATGGCCTCCTTCCTTGATTATTTAATTTGTTCATTGGGTTGTTGACCACTCCCTTCCTTGACATATTTTTTATGTCATGTAATTAATTTTTTTGTGAAGACTTTCATGACATCTCTACTAGCATGTTCTTATTTTTCATATTTTTAAAACCTAGCTTAGAGCTCCTCAGAGATGCATTCTCTCATCTCCATTGTAGGTGTAGTGGTCATTGGTGTGGATAACTAGAAAGAATAGTCTAGAAAAACTCTACATGCCCTCATTTTCAATGACTTATGGAAACACATATGAAGCAAAGGGCTATAATGTACCTACCAAACCCACATCATATAATGAGTTAGTCATTTTGTAGGAAAATGATAGCAAAGCCTATTATTTCACTATTGTTCGATTTTAGGCTTCTATGGAAGTTTTTTGTAGTGGTATGATCCAGATTGTCCACAGTTTTTTGTTCATTGTGTCGACGTTTCAAACCCCAAAGGGGGTCCATCATCAGGACGAATCAGAAAGATAGAAAAGGAATGAAAGATTATTGAGAGAATGAGACATGAACCTGGATATAAATAGACCAAGAACCCTAATTTTATCTAAGGCTCGACACTTGATTTCAACATTTTTCATTTTTAATTTAATTAATTATTCAATTATTCAAAATTAGCTCAGGATTTTTATTTATTTTAATTATGAACCTTAATTTATTTATTCATTGATTATTTTAGTTATTTCATTTTATTTATTAATTATATGAAGTTTAAATTATTTTTTTGATTAATACAGTAATACATTAAAATTATTTAATTAAATACATCTTTTAATATAATTTCAATTAATATATTTTTTAATAATTGATATATAACTTTCTAATTTTTAATTATTTATTTTTATTATTTAAATCTTTTTATTTTATTTTTTGAATTTTTTTATTTATATTTCACTATTATTTATGTAAGTGAAGAGGTGAGTCATCGTGTAGTTTCAATTACAAATTTTTATGGTGCATTAAAAAGCTGAATGATATCTATGACTCACACTCATAATTGGAGGTTGTTCAATTAATGGTCAAAAATTTCAACCATGAGTTGAATGACAATGAATCCCTAGCCTCACCTCAAATATTAGAGCCGGCATGTATCATGTAGATTCCACTGGAGTTAAGATGGAAATTATTCTCATAGTGACCTTTGTCAAGCCCCTCTACCACATATAGTCTCGTTATTTTGCAACTTAGTAGGCTAGTGAACAAATCAATGCATTACATTTGACATCTTGGTGAAGAAGCATGTAGGACAAGAGATATGTTTCAAGTAGAAGAAGGCAAAAACTAATCCCCTCAAGGAAGAAATGTATCTTTCTTATAAAGGGAAGAATTAATCATATGATTCTCCGAAAAGAACTAGAAGTAGAAGATAACAGCGAAGAAAAAATTTCATATGCACGGGAGATAAACACCTCTAAGGAGAAAGACTTGATCATCAAAACATTTGTTTCCATAGAGATTTACATGATAAAACACCATCTAAAATCCCTTAGGAGAGAATCAAAGAAACTTGAAACTAGGAAGAAGAAAAAGATAAAACATTATATCCATATTATTTCTCATTACAATGTTGGAGTAACTGAAGATTTGTTTCACACTTCATTTTCTTCTTGGAGAGATGCATGTTTGCCTCATACATGTGTAAACTACTATATGAACTTCCATAAATACTTTTTTGAATACTTTAGATACAATGTCAATGGAGCAGTGCATTTTATAGAAAAATCATCTCAATCCCTAAAGAATTGCCACCATTAGGGTAAAACTATCTAGACTTCTTGATTTTATTCTTCATGGTGTATTCTATGTTTCAAAGATATAGACAAATAAGGAAAGCCTCTAACAACATGGTTGTTATGACTGTGGTAGAGGAGAAAGGACTACTGAAGCTTAAAGGAATATTTGTGCATGCACAAAATTATACACACCTGTCTTATAAAAATGAAGGTGCATTGTTATCGAATATTCTATGGCATATAATACTTAGAATAGGCTAGGCTAAAGAATATTGGCCTAGGCTAGGCTAGAGTAGGTTAGGCTAGAGTAAGTTGTACTAGTGTATGCTAAGCTAGGCTAGACTAATCTAGGCTACACTAGGAAAGAGTGTGGTTAGCTAGGTTAAATTAGGATAATGTAGAGTAGGCAAGGCTAGAGTACACTGAGCTAGAGTAGATTAGCCTATGCTAGGCTAGGATAGATTAGAGTAGGCTCTACTATGCTAGAATAGCCTAAGATATTCTTAGCTATAGTACACTAGAAGAAAGTGTATGTTAGGAAGACTATGCTAGAGTATTCAAGCTAGAGTAGCTTATGCTAGGGTACGCTAAGCTAGGCTAAAGTAGGTTAGGCTAGGCAAGAGTAGGCTAGACTAGATTTGGCTAGGCAAAAGTGGGATAGGCTAGACAAGAGTAGGTTACACTGGGATAAGCTAGAGTAGGATAGAGTAGGCTAAGCTAGTTTAATGTATGCTAGGAAAGGCTAGGATGTAGTAAGAAGGCTAACATAGAGTAGGTTAGTCTAGGCTAGGAAAGGTTAGAGTAGGTATATCTAAGCTAGGCTAGGCTAGGCTATGTTAGACTAGGCTTGGATAGGCTAGGTTAGGCTAGGCTAAGTGAAAATATGCTAAATTAGGATAGGCTAGGCCAGAGTACGATATCGTAACATAGCGAACCCTAGGTTAGTTTAGGCTAGGTTGTGCTAGAATAGGCTAGGCTAGGATAAAATACCCTAAAATAAGCTAATGTTATGCTAAGATAGAATAGACTAATGTAAGCTAGGCTAAAATAGGCTAGGATAGGTGAGGTTATGATAATAAATAGTACATTAAGCTATACTATGCTAATCTAGGCTAGCATAGACTAGCTTAACCTCGGGTAGAGTAGGATATGCTAAGGTGGGGTAGACTAGGATAGGCTAAGCTAGGCTAGGCTAGAGTAGATTACACTAGAGTAGGCAAGGTTAGGTTAGGTAAGGAAAGTATATGCTAGGATTTGGTAAATTATGATAGGCTAGGCTAAGGTAGGTTACGGTAGGGTAGGGTATGATAGGCTAGAGTAGTCTAGGCTAGGCTAGAGTAGGCTAGACTAGATTAGGGCAGGCCAAAGTAGGTGAGGATAGGTTAGGCTGAAGTAGGCTAGGCTAGGATATAGTAGTCTAGGCTAGGGTAGAGTATGTTCCTCTAGGATAAGCTAGCCTAAAGTAGGATAAAGTAGGCTAGAGTTTGTTAGAATGACAAGGTTATGGTAAAGTATGTTAGGATAGGTTAGACTAGGCTATGGTGGGATAGACTAGGATAGGCTATGCTAGGAGAGGCTATGTTGAATAGACTAAAGTAAGATACACTATCTTAGAATAGGCTAGGCTAGAGTTGGATATCTTAGCATAGGCTAGCTGAGAGTAAGCTAGTCTAGGTTATAGTAGGTTAGTCTAGGCTATAATAGGCTAGTCTAGTCTAGGCTAGGCTAAAATAGGATTGTTTAGGCTAGGATATGTTATGCTATAATAATCTAGGCTAGACTAGGCTAGGCTAGCATAGGCTAGGCCAAGCTAGGCTAGGCTAGGCTAGAGTAAACTTAAGTTAGGCTAGAGCAAGCTACACTAGAGTAGGGTCACCTATAGTAGCCTAACATATGCTAAGCTAGGCTAGGCTAAGGTAGGCTATGCCAGAATAGAGTAGACTATAATAGAGTCGACTATATTAGGCTAGACAAGGAAAGGCTAGGCAAGGCAAGGCTTGCTAGATTATGCTAGGCAAGGCTAGGTTAGAGTAGGCTTTTCTAGGATAGGCTTTAGGTGGTTAGGCCAAGCTATAGTAGATTAGGCTAGTCTAGGGTAGTGAAGATTAGCATAGGCTAGAGTATTCTAGCTTAGAGGAGGGTAGGACATACTTCAAACATATTAACTTTTTGGAGGTACATGTATATAGTGATTTTGTAGGCTATCCTACAGAATATTGGGATGAGTTAGAGTAAGCTAGGCTAGTCTTATAATAGGCTAGGTAGGGTTGCAATAGTCTAGGCTAGGCTATGACAGAATATGCTAAGCTAGGCTAGGATAGGCTATGTTAGGCTAGAGTAGGTTAGGCGAGGCTACGCTAGGCTAAAGTGGGCTAGGCTAGGCTATGCTAGAGTAGGCTAGGCTAGGCTAAGATAAAGTAGGCTAAGCTAGGATAAGATAGTATATAGTGGGATATGTTGTAGTATGCTAGGGTGGAGTAGACTAAGCTAGGCTAGGTTAGGCTAGAACAAACTAGAGTAGGCTAGGATTGAGTAAGTTAGGTTAGACTAAGAAAGGAAAGGATAGGTTAAGTTTTACTATTGTAGGCTAGGAAAGGATAGGTTAAAGTATAGTTCTATTTTTTAATTTGAATTTTATTTGTTTTTAATATTTTTGGTTAATTAATTTATTGTTTAACTAATGTTTTTTATATCCAATATTGTTTAGAATGGGAACATAATATGTTATATTTATATAATAGATTTAAAACTTATTTAGTGGATTATTATTGGAGATGACATTTGTGGTCTTATTGGAGACTTTATGCATATTGATGTTATATTTTCCATTTCCAAAATTTTTGTTAACCATACTTTGGAAAACATTGGCATGAGAAATTGAAAACTTCATGTGCCACCTACTATATCATCTAATTGTAACTAAATCTATCAGTCTAATAAATTGCTTCAATGCTTTTGTCGATTTCATTCTCAACCACTTCACGACTTCTACCCATTTCCTATTTAATGCACAATTACTACTATAATATTGATGTTAGACACCTAATTATTAGAGATGTCATGGCTTGTGAATATTTCATAAATACGCAACTATTAAAAATCTAGATTGTTAGAATATGAAGAGACATGGAACCTTGGAAATTGAAATCAAAGGTCATGACATCATTGTATATATATGTGTGCATGATTAATGGAAATGCATTATAGTTTTGGGAGTGACCTCACATTTCTTGACATAGTATCAGACACAAGTTTATAAACCTCTTCTCCACTTAGTGTAACTCCTCCCTCTTCCATTGACTCCACTCGTTAGATTTACTATTTTGTCTAAAGTATTTCATCTCTCGATTTACTATCCTTTATTATTTACATTCACCTCCTCAAGAGTCCTTGTTGACCATTTTCTCTCACTTGTTCAATAACCCTATGTCATCCATATATTTGTATACATATCTCTAAGATGAAATTGCATATGTTCTTATAGGATATTTTTGTTTTCTATATGATTCATTTCAATTTTTTTATTTTTCTTGGTGGTATGATTCCTCATTGTACTTTATTGCAACTTATTAAATTTCCTAGGTCATCTTGGGTCTTGTTATTGAATATTGGTCATCCTCCAATATTAGTTAATTTCATAATTAACCTTATAAAAGTGATCATTGTCTATTCATGTTATTCATTTTTTGTCTATTTGATATTTAATGGCATTTGACATTTCATTTTTCTATATTTTCCAGTAAAATTTATTCCCCATCAACTTTGTTGATTTACACATAGCCCCAATAAACAAGGGGAAGCATGCTTTGGGAATCTAGGCTCAGCTTGCCAATAATTGCATAAAGTCACCCCAATAATTTGTAGTTGAATTCTATGGATACTTATCTATTAGGGATTGTGTTTTTAGGGTAGTGGTCATAATGAAAATACTGGAAGAATTAGACAAAGGATATAACTATCTACAATTATATGTTTGTGGGTTATGAATATTAAATGAGTATATGTGAATTTTAGTCATTTTTGGGAAATCGCCAACAAATTGCTAGATCTGCTCGATGAGGCTACTTTTCGAGTGTGTGTTATGAAAGGAAATATGGTTATCATTATAGTACAAGTTATACATATTTTGAAGGAATAGACCCTTGTTATGGAAGGGCTAGTATGTCTTAATGTTTGTAAAAAATGTAATGCTCATTGTTCCCTTAATGGCCTCCTTCCTTATTAGTTAATTTGTTCATTAGGTCGTTAACCACTCCCTTCCTTGACATATTTTTGATATCATGTAATTAAGTTTTTGTTAAGCCTATCATGACATATTTACTATCATCTTCTTATTCTTGATCTTGTCAAAACGTATCTTAGAACTCCTCAGAGATGCATTCTCTCATATCCATTGTAGGTGTAGTGGTCATTAGTGTGGATAACTATAAAGAATTCTATATAAAATATATGTGTGCCCTCATTTTTAATGACTTATGGAAACACATATGCAAAGCAAAGGACTAAAATGCACCTACCAAACCCACATCATATAACGAGTTAATCATTTTGTAGGACAATGATAGAAAAACGTATACTTTGACTGTTATTTATGTAAGAGAAAAGGCGATTCATCATATAGTTTCAATTACAAATTCTTATCATGCTTTAAAAAGTTGAATGATATCTATGACTCATACTCACAATTGTAGGTTGTTCAATTAACATTCAACTGTGAGTTGAAAGATAATGACTCCATAGCCTTGCCACAAAAATTAGAGTCACCACGCATCATGTAGATTCCAATGGAGTTAAGATGGAAATTCCTCTCATAGTGACCTTTGTCAACCCCCTCTACCACATATAGGCTCATTATCTTGAAACTTTGCAGGCTAGTGCACAACTCAATTCATTAAATTTTACATCTTGGTGAATAAGCATGGAGAAGATGAGAAATATTTCAGGTACAATAAGACAAAAGCTAATCTCCTCAAAGAATAAGTTTCTCTTTCTTAGAAAGGTAAGAAATAGTCACATGATTATACTAAATAACTAGAATTGGAAGAGAACATGGAAAACAAAATTTCATATGCATGGGAGATAAACACCACTAAGGAGAACAACCTCATCATCAAAACATTTTCTTCCATAGAGATGTACATGATAAAACAACATTCAAAATCCCTTAGGAGAGAATCAAATAAATCTGAAACTAGAAACAAGATAAAGGTAAAACATTATATCCATATATCTCATTGCAATGTTGGGGTAACTGAGTATTTGTTTCACACTTCATTTTCTTCTTAGAGAGATGCATGTTTTCTTCATACATGTGTAAAATTCTATATGAACTTCCATAACTACTATTTTGAATACTTCAGATACAATGTTGATGGAGCAATGTATTTTGTACAAAAATCATCTCAAGCCCTAAATAATTGGCACCATTATGCTAAAACTATCTGGACTTCTTGATTTTATTCTTCATGGTGTATTCTACTCTTCAAAGATATAGACAAATAAGGAAAGCCTCTAACAACATGGTTGTTACTAGAGTAGAGGAGAATGTACTACTGAAGTTGGAAGGAATATTTGCACATGCACAAAGTTATACATACCTCTCTTATAAAAATTAAGGTGCATTGTTATCCAATCTTCTATGGCATATAATACTTAGAAATATTAATTATGAAAATATTTGTTTACTAGAAATAATGGTTTTATGTTTTTATCAACTATTTCTAGGAGACTAAAGCAATATGATGCTTGTATCCTAGGAAGACATAGCAAATCATTGTTTCATGATTCTACTTCCAGAGGACATAGAAAAATTCACTAATTCTTTCTCCTTTTTTGTGGAACTCTGTATGTTCCTTCTGTAAACCAAAATAAATATATTATGACTTTCATTGATGATTACACTAGGATTTGTTGGGTATATTTGTTGAAAATAAAATCAAAATATTTTGAAACTTTTCATGTATGGATTGAAAATGATTCACAATCACATATTGGCTCCATTCATGCCAATAATGGAAAATTATATACTACTAATGATTTTGAAAACTATATCTTTCAACATGCGGTTGAACCTACTACTACTTTTCCGTGCAATACTCAGAATAATGGTGTGATTGAAAAAATGGATAGGACCATATTGAGTATAGTTTTATCAATGATATTATTTCAAAATGTAAAGTTATTTTTTTGGGTTGATTCTATTGCATGTGCATTATATGTGAAAAATAGATGTCCATATCATGTCTAAGAAATAATACTCATGAAATTGTGTATGGTCGCATTTCTTTTATAAGGCATCTCAAGGTCCTTAGTTCTAATTATTATGCCTTGGATCCCAAGGAACAAAGAAGCAATATTAATGTAGGGAGTTAGAAATGAATTTTCTTGGGGAATATATGTACTAAAATGGTATATTGTCTTTATAGTGAGGTAAATAAGTGGTGTAATCTCTCTACAATTGTGATTTTTCTTGAGTAGCCTAATAACAACAACATTGTTGATTGACAACATGATTATTTGGATAGATTCAATCATGCCAAAGCATATCATAAATTTGATAATAATATTCCACATATTGAAAGGGATATTGGTATCTTGGATGAATCAATGGAATCTCCTTCTAAAGCACTGTCTCGCCCTCATGAAGGTTTGACCATTTATTTAGATCAAGGAGATCCTCTAAGTGATGTGATTGAGAGTCACAAATCTAAAACTTAATTCAAACCCATTTCATTTAGTGAAGAAAAGTGGACCATTTCAAAAAGGTTTCCGAAAATGGCACAAATCACTTCAAAGTGTTCACCCCAATGAGGTTGGAAATATAGGAACAGTAGGTTCCAATACAAAATATGAGGTGATATAGATAATTATGATTCAATTTATGTGGATTCCATGGATTCTCCATATTATTGTGAAATGAATTTATCTACTAGATTTTAACAAAATTATTTTAAATAAGATATGTCATCAGATACCCCTCTCATTACACCAAACTTTGTAATGTGATTAAGAGCATATAATGCTAGGGTGCGAGCATTGATGTTATGATCTCAAGCTCTATTATATGAAGTAATGTTTATTTTTATTAATATAAGTAATAGAGCTAAGGGAAGTGTACAACCAACAAATTATGATGCCTTGGGGAGGGGGAAAACTTGAATTAAGAGAAAAAAACATAAATTGAATTAATAATTCCCTTAATGTTATGGTTGGGAAGATGAAGTGTCAATGTGTGTGTATAAAAAAATGAAAATTCATTGAGGAGAATTTTAGTTTTTCCTTTTTCATATAATAATTACTCAATTTTTCTTCTCATACACTCAATTTTCACCCCACTTAGAAATTTAAATTACCATGAGAATTAGCGAGAGATTGTGTAACAAGAATTGAATGTGTTGTAGTGCTTTTTCCTTAGACTGGATGGCTATGAGGACTGGGATTTGTATTGTTTGAAGAGCACTAGATAAGGGAGGGGTATGGGACTATAGATATTATAGAATCACTCCCTTGTGATGTGTATACCTCCATTTTCATTTATGAATGTCTATTGGATGGTGAAGGAATGTAAATGCTAAACACTGAGATTCTTTCCTATGAGTGGAGGAGAGTGCCTTCAATTGTTTTGTTAAATTTGGTTTGAAAATTGTGTGTTAAATCCTTGAGTTTAGTTTCTTCCTAAATGTATCAAGTTCTATCTTGAGGGTAGCTATCTATGAGAAAAGATGTAACATAATTGATCGAATGGTTGGGTGGAGAGTGTCTTTCCCTTCATTATTTGTAGATTGTAAAGGATTTGCCTCAAGATAAGTATCTCTTATGCATGATTATTTAGTTTATCTTTTCAACATGTCTATATTAATGCGCATTTACCATTTGGTAAATTTTTTGTGGTTTTAGTTTTGATATTATTTGGTTTTATTTTTTTATATGTATTAAATTGTGTAACAATATTGTTTGAGAAAGATAGGCTTCCTAAATTCTACTTTAAACATGTCATGTTGGCATTTCTTATAAACTTTTATTTTGGGAGCTTCTAGAAGCTAAAACTTGGATCATAACAAGGGAAATATTATCAATTCTTTGGTCCAATTTTTAAATATTGGGTCATGAAATTTTAGGAAGTATGATTAGAGGAAGTTGGGGCTTCTTAAATGTGTCTTTAAATAGGTCATGATAGAATTTATGTTATAAATTTTCTTGTAAGGGGATTTGGAAGTTGAAACTTAGACCACGATGAGGGGAAATCCTAATGATCATCTGGTCCAACTTTCATATATTGGATCATGATATTTTAGGAGATATAATCACAGGAATTTGATTTTCTTGGATTCTCTTAAAATCATGCATCAAATAGGTCATGTTGGAATTTCTGCTATAATGTTTCTTTTGGGATGTTCCAGAAGCTAAAATTTGAACCATGGTGAGGGGAAATCTTGTTAATCATCTAGTCCTATGTTAATATTTTCGGTCACAATATCTAACAATATATAACTAGAGGAATCCAATATTCTTGGATGCTCCTAAAATCATGGATCAAATAGGTCATGCTAGAATTTCTACTATAACTTTTCATTTAGGAGGTTTCAGAAGATGAAATTTAGATCATAGTGAGGGGAAGTATCATTAATCATCTTAATTTTCAAAATTAAGTTCAAGTTGCTTTAGCCCTCCATCCTTGTGATGGATTACCCCATTGAGGATGTTGGTTTTGGTATGGCTAAAAAGTGGGAATGACAAGTTGAGGAGGATGTGTTCAAGGAGAATGCATGGGTCATGTTGAACGGTTAGGTGGATACCATGACTAAAAGGAGCATTCTGATTTGTACTGAAAGAAGGAGGTTAGTGTATACTTTGTTACTATGGCCTAGGGCCTCATGCCCTCCCTTTGTTAGCAAATTAGATTTACTTCATCCCTCCTTTTTCTCCTTGATACATTGTCATTAGACATGCAAAGGATGGACACTTGTTAGGTAGAATGTTTCATTTTCCTCACACACAGATCATATTTCTATAACAATTAATTGTAAATCATTTGTAGGGTGTGTCTTGGTAGATCTACAGCAGAATATGGCCAGGGAAAAGTATAGGGATGGAAATTTATTTTAAAGTTTAGAAAACTTGGCGAATCTCACTAGTACATAATATGCAATTTGTAAAATGTTGGGTAGTATTTTTATAAAAGTATTCAAATTTCTAATAATTTTATAGCCTCTATATATTTTTTTTGTGATTTTTAAGGTAAAACAATTTTATACAATAAAATTTGGGTGAATAATTTTTAGGAAAAATGGAAATTAACAAATCTTTTTTCTGGAAAAAGCATGGAAAATTAGCCCACTTGTGAATATTAGCTCCTATAATTTTCCCAGAATATGGCTAATTCCCTCTCTACCAACTTTTTTTCTAAATCCCCATTATGTTCATTTGTAGAGAAAAAGTATGTAAATTTCCACTTTTAAAATTCCCCAACATACTACCAATTTCATTCTTAATGGTTGCAGTAGAAGGTGAAGGACTTACTAAACCTTAGCTAGGTCTATGTCATTTTCTTGTATCTCTACAATTTTTTTTGAAAATTATTTTAATTTCCTCATAATTGAGCTAGTAAATATCTCCATTTGATGACATCTTGGGGGTCTCAATCATCTCTTCCCTAACCCATCATAGTAAAACTAGCTTCATGGATTTTAGATCAAAGTTGTAGTTAGATATCTTGTAGCTCAGCTGAAATGTTTATTAAAATCCTTCTAATGATACATTTGGCCCTTGAATCATTCTATTTTTTTATTTTTTTCTGTTTCCTTTTTCCTGCAATAGTCGTTCTAATTTGTGTTGAATGCTTGTTACATCCGAGCCCATGTAGTAATTATCCCTCCCTCTAAACTCATAAACGAGTGCAAGGTTGCATCCTTTAGGGTAGAAGGAAACAATTTAAGATTCTTCTAATCAGATGTATAATCATATGTCCTAAAATATACAAAAATTCAATTATTAAGGTGTTAGGGTCCTCAGAGGCCATTCCATGGAAGTATGGAAGAGTAATGGGGTTGATATTTTTCATTTTAGCTACCCCATTTGTTTCTTTGATAGGAAATACTTTAGGTTGCCTATTTCTAGCCATAGCTTTAGTGGGTGATGGAGGTTCTTATCCTCCTATAGGATCCTCAAAAATATCTATTTTCTCACCCAAAAAAGCCTCTAAATCCTCTATAAATAGCGTAGGAGGCCCATAGTCACCAAAAATTGAAGGTTGACTACTTGTAGAAGTAGGGATTTTAGGAAAAAATATTCTTGAGTTATACATAGGTCTATGAGGGATGAAATAAATTATCTTTTTTCTTTCTATGTGTTTTATAAACAAAAATACTAATGAAAATAATTTATTTATTTATTTATTATTATTATTATTATTTTTCTTCAGGAAACGAATTTAGAAAGAACCAACTTAAAGAAAAAAATAGTACCTACTTTGACACCTCCTCGACAATGACATAAAAAGTGATGAGCCTCGTTATTTTAACCATCATGTTGCAACTCCTAATGTGATAAACTTTAATTATTAATCTAGAGTTTATAAAACTTAAATGGTATGAGTACTATATGAAAAGCATGCAATTTTTTACTTAGGTTGATTTGATGCAATGAAGTGGAATTAAGATGTACAAAGACCACTATGCTACAAGAAATACTTCAATTTTTCAGTAAATAGAAAAAAAATCTATTCTATATTTGAAGGAAAATAAATAACTAAAATAGATACTATTATATTGGAGAGAATTAGACAACATAAAAAAAAAACTTAATATGGTTGTAGGAAAGAAAAAGACAAAATGAAATCCTAATCTATTTTGTAGAAAGTAAATTACCAAATAAAGCCTTAATCTAAAGATGTAAGAATTACTTCTATCTTATTACAATAAATTAAATGGATAAATTAAACCCTATTCCACTTGCAATCAGATAAAGAAAATGCTGAAGAATTTTGAAGGTAAATTAATCCTATTATGCTAATCAAATAGCTCAAACAACATATCTTAATCATAAGAATGAAACTATAACTATGAAAGAAAAGTACCTAAGTGGTCTCTGGTCCTCTGAAATTCATATTCAAGGTTTACATGCCATTGTTAACTGATGAGGAATGAAGGAAAAGATTTTGATACAATTCTGGAGTAGCTTTGAAGAAATATGTGTATTGCTACAAGATGCCCGATTTTCCTATATGAAACATCCAAAAGAATTTTTATGGAGTCTAGGAGCAATTTTAAAGGTGGAAAATGTATTTGAAGGTTGCAAAAGGGTGTGAGGGACCTTACCAAGCTCAATAACACTCAATGAGTTGACTTATGCAGGGAAGAAAATGACTAGAAGTTTCTTGTAGCTTAGATAAGAAGCTTTCAACATTTGGATAGCTTGCAAAAATTAAGAGTGGTGAAGGAAAAGGTGATGAGATGAATGATGATAATTTAATCTATGAGATAATCTATTCAATCTATAGGAAAAAGATATCTTCAACTGATAAAAATGAGTTGGTAAAGAAATTGTCAAACTACTAATTGCACAAAACAAAATAACAATTGAAAGGATGAGTTGAATTTATAATGGAAACTAATATTTCTTAAAGAAAACTATTTTTCTTATCATCGCAATGTACACAATCAAGCTTTAGTAAATAGCTCACGTATTAACCTGCAATGATGTTACATTTCTCATGAACAAAATTTGCAGAAAATCACAACTATACTAGATGCGTGTAAAGGAAATGTACAATGGAAGGTGCTTGATCACTTGGGTTATGCCCTGACCCAAGGATATTTAGGTCCCTTGAAGAAAAATTATACTGATAACAAATAATACTTTTGATTAAGCTCAAAATTTGTTCATACATGTTACGTAACAACTAAAATAATAGGAAAAACTCTCCTTCTCTGATAATCATTATCTTTTCTCTAGAATTTTAATCTCTACTAAGCTTCTAGGATCTCTTATTTATACAAAATGTGACTGAGGGGCATCCTCCTTAAATATAGCACTTCTTCCCTCCAAAACTCTTAAAAATGTGGATTTGGTCTATTAATGTACTTGAAGCCACAGAGAAGTAGTAACTACTCATGAGTTATTTGAGTTGCAATTATATTATAGAAAAGAACAAGCCTCCATGATTCTCTTCTTCTGGTCTCCAACATGATCTGCACAATAAATCATCAATATCCTACACATTTAATGTATTAGGCAACAACATATATACAAATATCTCCTAACAATCCTATGAACACATTATAGCTTGAAAAATACATTATCAAAGAGGTTTAAACATGAAAAAGGATGGTTAGATGAGCGTTAAATAATCCCTGTTTGAGAGGCATGTCATGAAGTTATGATTGTGTGCAGAATAAGGGTTCCCCCACACATACCCCTCCTCCACTCAACCAATATTAGGCACACTAAAAATGTAATTCCTCTTGGCCAATAACTAAAAAAGAAGCCCCTAGATTATTGGATGACAATAACATATCTCAATATATTATTTTTAACTTTATATATTTTGTTACATTTTCAATTTTAAAGAACACATATCAACTTTGGATTGAGCTTGAATGAGATCAAACATTTACCACATATTGTGCATGAGAGTCTTGATGCAACCAAAGGTTGCAAAGAAAAAAATTGGATCACCTAAATATACTTGAACTTTGTAGTTATAGGCATAATTGCACATATCCCTTCCAACTATGTAATTGTGAACTTTGTTAATACCTATACTCTTGTAACTATTGTTTGTTAATATTGTTAATGGGTATTTCTTGTGAAGAAAATTGACATCCATTTGAATGAAATTTTATTAGAACCTTGAAGGGGGTCATGAACTAATGGTTATTACATTTTATGGGCCAAAGGAAGTGATTAACCATCTACACAATGCCTCAATAATTATTGGACAATAACCCACTTAAACAATTATATGAGTTCTCTTAATGCATTGTCGATTTATTTTTAATGATAACTTATTATGAATATGTTGTTGATTATGTGATTATAGGGTAAACAACATAAGTATGCTAATGAAGCAATGTGTGCTCTATCTGTAATAATGAACATAAGAATGAATGTTCACAGTGTTGGTTTAACACTATAAGGTTCATTAGAGGATATATGTATGTAAGTATATCTGTATGTACATATGTATGTAAACGCACACACACACCTTTAATTCGTTTGATTTGTTTAAGGAAACTAGACCTCCAAGACTTGTCAAGGGAATTCCCTATTAGGCATATTCTTTCCATAGGGTGTTATTATTAATATAGGGGCTAAGAAATATCACCCATGTGTTGATGCTGCTGGACCAACCAACATTTAGGGGATCCCCCTAGTATGCAGTCCCAACTAGACCCCACACCATTTGGTGTAGGAGTCCCATCTAGTATGATGGCCTGATTTCCATTATCTTAAATATTTTCCTTAGCTCTTGCTTGTCAGTACATGAGAGTGGTTTACTTAGTCTTCAAACAGTGAGGTTCACGTACCTGGTGAATGCTTAGTGCCACTTGTGTCAAAGTTCTTCCATTGCAGAGGGAGAGGGTGGAAGTGAGTCTCAAGTTGAAACGGAATAGTACCAACTCTACTAGAGACACAACACAATAGGACATGTGCAGCTTCCGAGGGAGTAGTCCAAAACGTAAGGTGAACAGATAGCACGTATAGCACTTAGCAGAATAGTTCGTACAAGTGCAAAAAGTGTTATAACAAGTTTACAAGAATGAATTTGTCGAGTGTCTGACTACATAACCCATAAGGGCGAGACATCATTACCAAATGATACAAAACATTTCCGATAGAATATGTACTAAAACAACCAAAATAGTTCAACCATATTAATACAAGTTAAAGAAACATGCATTACAAGTGTCAAAATAATAGTCTTACAAACGAATACAATACATGTGTTAAAATGTGTTGGCCTGATTTTGCTATAGGGATTAATGTAAGATTGTTTGGTGATGTAGAAAGACTCAAGGACCTTCTCGGGATCCTTGGAAGACTGTAAGATTAGCTGCAACTATCACAAATATGCATGCATATCTATGTCCAACAAATGAATATCAAAGTAGAAAGAAGGACTTATTACCTCAAGTCTTGGTGTGGTGTTGCTAGAGAGCACAATGTAGCTAGGTCAAATACCCCTGAGCGAACTCCAGATCAAAACCTCCACATAGATAAGACAAGCATAATATCAAAGCATAAAACCTTGATAAAAAGTGCATAAACATATAAATATATCTAGTTACATATATCTAATCCACTAATAATAATGACATTTAATGAACATATAAACAAGTTATATTGCCAACATCACAAAGTGGACAACACAATTGCATTTCTATATTGATGTAGAAAATAGCGATTACAACCATTGGTTGTATCAGCCTTCTCTTACCCCTCCAACTCCTCTCTCTCTCTCACTTATTAAACTTTTCTAATGCCATAGTCAGAGACTCTGCTCGACAGTCAAATAGGCAATCCTTTCAAATGGTTCAACCTCTTCCACAACGGCCCTAGCCTTGCATATATAGCATTAGAGGATAGGGTTACCAAGTCCTTCATGCGTTCCATTATGCAAAAGAAGTGATGTTTCCATGCCTTTGTGCTCTTTCCCATTTGTAGACTCCATTAGGAATTAGTAATTCCTCCAAATAGGTCAAGTTCTGATGTTTCCTTGCTTTTGTAAGCTGACATAGGAGAGAATCTCGTGATATTTCTCAGTCAACTTGTTCTTTTGACCCATAGAAAATCATTTAGGATCACTAACGCTCTTCATGAGGTCACAGACAAAGTTACCCTAGTCACTAACACACCCTTAGCCTTGTTAGGAAGCTTTATAAAGTAGGTTTCTAGTTCTTAGACATCGTTAGCTTGACAACTAGGCCAGTGAACTTGGTCAGTCCTTCAATGATCATGTCTTTCTCCTCTAAGCTAGTGAGGAGGTCATTTTCTTGTATAAGAGATGCCCCCTAAAGTGTGATATTAGAGGCTACGACGATGCCCGAAATGCTTTATATTTAACTATCCTTTTTCATTTGGAAAAGAGAGAGAGGATCAGAGCTTCAGGTGGTACGCGAAACGTGATACAACACATATATATAAAACAACTAAAATCACATCCTGAGTTGAGAATTCCCACAATCGGTAGCTATGTGAGAGTGATTTTCTCAATAAAGAGATATGACGATGTTGGCTGCGGATAAGCACAATGCAGAACCTATGTCATAATAGGATCATTCTGATGAGTTGTTTCCAAAAAGAAATAAATGCAACTTGGGAGAGGAAATAAGGCTGAGTGATGCAAGCCTCTACCCAAGGTCTTGATTTCTGCTTCACCACAACAGCATAGATCGATACATGTGAATAAAGTCATAGAGGTCGAACATGCACGAAATCGTCTTATTACCAGTCAATAATGAAGACCATTAATGGATGCGAGGATGGCCACCAATAATGGTGATGGTCTCCACGATGCACAGCACAATCTAGCGAGTGTGAATAATGTTTTTGTCATCAAACACCTGTAGAATTGTTTATATAGGAATGAAACAGGACAAGGATGATTTGTTTTAGGAATCTTTTGAGCATTGGGTCAAAGAAACATAGGGCATGATAAAAGGATATGCTTGATGGTTTGATGGAGGAAACAGAAGATAAAGGTTTTCCCTTGAACAATAGAAGGCACGACACAATGGTTTTAACCATGCAGCACAAGACTTATGAACACCAAAGAGTCTTAGGATATAGAGATGCAAGAACATCAGGGTGTATAGGCTAAACGCAGAGGATGGTAAGGTTAATATTGAGAGGTCCTCACAAGGAAGGTTTATCTGAGGGAGTACCATGTTCAAGGGAGCGATTTCTGCCAAAAAACTCTTTTCAAAATACTGAACACAAAGAAATTGTATTGTCCACTTTCCCCATCTAATTATTTTAGTGATTCTAGATGCGTAAACTCATATATATTTTCATGTTTTAAGAGTCTGAGAAGATCACAAAAGAGTGACTCTATGCCTATCTGATTAGGTTAATGAGTCTAGACAGGAAAACTCATTGGTCTTTTCATGTTTCAAGAGTCTGAAAACATCATAAAGAGTGACTCCATTCCTCCTTTGTTTAATTTAATGAGTTCAGATGGGACAACTTGATGGTATTTTCACTGAAAATATCATAAAGAATGACTCCATGTGGTCCCTTTTTCACAGTTGTGAATCAGGTGTGACAAAGGTTTAATAGTATACCCGAAAAGGTTCCTTTTCTGTAAGTTAATCTACTGAGTCTGGATAAAAAGAAACATATGCTCGATAGATGTTTGCCTCATTTTGTTTATGAGTGAAGGAGACGAAGTAAACTCGATATTCATCATGAAATTTTAATGAGTCACATGATGACAAACTCAATATACCTTCATCGAATTTAAATGAGTCAAATGAAGAAAACTCGAGGTATCTTTTTCAGTTTAATGAGTGAGGAAAAAGAGGTAAACGAACTGCTCATTCCTTCTTCATAGATTTAACAAGCTCAAATAAGGGAAAAAGTCGAGGATTTTTCAATTTAAGAGCAAGAAAAGAGTCCCAAAAAAGAAAGTGCTCATATCATTGTCATAGAAGTTTAACAAGCCCAATGACGAAAACTTGGGTTTTTTTATTTAACGAGCAAAAAAAGTTCCTAGAAAGAATGCTCATAGCTTCTTCATAAGTTTTTAACAAGCCTGAAGAAGGAACTCGGGGTTTTTTCGATTTTATGAGTGAGAAAAAGTACCTAAAAATAATGCCGAGACGATCTTTTTCAGTTTAGTGAGCTAGAGAAAGAGAGAAAAAGTGTTTCTCAGACCATCATCGTAGGTTTTTAACGAGCCCGATGACAAAAAACTAAGGGATTTTTCTTTTTAAGAGAAATAAAACATCCCATAAAAGAAATCCGTCATTGAGAATCGAACATGGACAGTTCTGTCATTCAACCCTGAAAGTCCTTTCATAAAAGCATGAGCAATTTCTATCAATATGGGGTCATGGTGCCTCATAAATATCATAGGAAATGGACTAATTCTACTTTAATGACTTCAATTAAGACAATTTATGTCTCCAAAGTGACTATAAGGGAGTTCTTGACCCTCCACTTTCACCAGTTGCATCATTTGAGTGCTGTGAGAATGTTTTGGAGTTAAAGAGGAGAAAATCTTCCATGGATGATTGCGGGCAATCTGAGTGACCATTCAGCTTGTCATTTATCCTAGGTAGATGCCAAAACTCTTATATTGCATTATTAAACCTTTTTTAGCTTACTTTGTGGTTTACTTTTATATATTTTGGGAGCCATAGTTTATTTATTGCGCCTAACGCCCCCTTCCAGGTTTGTAGGGAGCATTAAATGCCCTTTACGACTTGGGGGAGGGTGTTAATCCTCCATTTTTTCCACAAAGGGGGCGTTAGTGCATGAAGGCACGCTATAAAACCCTAGAAAGTGTTTTCTTCAGCCCTTTTGCACCATTTTCACTGATTTTTGGGTTGATTTGTGTAGGTTTTGATCCATTATGACTAGTCTATGGAGAGAACACACCCATGATCAACATGAATTGCTTATGCGAAATTCTCCAACTTGTATACATGCATTATGGTGATGTGGTTTGATGAAGTATGCATAGTTCAACTTGACAAAAGGTTAGGAGGACCTTTTGAGCTCGATTATTCAGCGTTGGGATGAACATGAACAAGTGTTCACGATTGGGGACCATGAGCTTGCTGTTGACCGGGATGACATATATTTCTTGACAGGTTTGTCATTTAGAGGAGCATAGGAAAACATGAGCAATTGTAGGCTTGATCCATGATCCACTTTAGAGCTGGTCTGAGCTTATTGTATCCCTGAGAGCGGACTCATGAGCAACAAAATCCCTATAGAGAGGATCAGATCTAGGTCTATATCGTCCATTTTATGGATGATTGTGCACTTGAAAGGATCTAAAAGTCCCCATGTTATCACAAAGGCCCAATTGTTGCTTGTCACTAACTGTGTCTAGCTGGAGATCTTCAACTGGTCCCAGGCAGTGTTTCGTTAGTTGAAGGCAAAGTTGACTGCAGGTAAGACCCAAACCCAACCGAGTTTGTCGGTATAGTATTCTCATTGTATCCTTCATACTTGAGAGGGTGACAGTTATGCAACCACAGATGAGCTTAGGTCCACTCAATTCGAGGGATCCTAGTCAGAGGTGATGGGCATCGCTTGATCCTCGCATAAGAGGAGGACCCATTAGGCATATTTTCGAAGAGGATATCTTCGAATGGTTCAGTGGTCAGATTTTGATGATAGATGACTATGCCTATGAGGGCATGGACTTAACACGTGATCCTAACTTGATTTTCCTGCCTGGTACAAATTGGGGGCCTCAAGGTAAGAAGTTTTATTTGAGTACTTAAAGTATTTTTAAGCTTTTGAATGTTTATGTTATGTTTTTGTTGATTTTATGGGTGAACAAGTAATGACATGAAGCTTTTTGCTTGACACAGATGTGGTAGCGGTGCAACCAGAAGGTGACGTGGCCAACTAATCGAAGGGGGGGTGATGCTGAGAGTCTTCGTGAGGTTCTGAGGAACCTAGAGGGCTTGAGCATGGGTGTGCTCCCCGTTTCTATGAGGGAGATTTCCACTCACATGTTGCAACACACAGTTGGGGTGCCTCAACACTTTCTAGTTCCTCTTTAGAAGATAGCTAGAGTTGTATTGTGTTTTGATGAGCATTAGGCTCTATTAGCAGCTGCATGGTATAGCCAGCGGGTGTTTATAGCTAAGCTTAGTAGCCATTTTGTACTTAAAACACCTATATTTTGGGAAATGTTTGGATGTAAAAAGACTAGATTTGATATATATTATATATATATATATAATACATATACATATAACATATACATATACATATACATATACATATACAAATATTTTGGTATTTGATGATGTAAATGTTTTTTAACTTTTTTTTGTAAAAAAATTACTATGTAAATTTTTACTTTCATACGTGGATCTATAATAAATGAGATAGATGCCAATCTAACACATAGTTTTCCAATGAATCAACAATTATATTAAATTCTCGAGGAATTTGTTCATATGTAATAAACTCAAATTGATGTTCCAAGAGTCGTACCCTTAATTAATGATGTAACAAGATTGGATTACGAATGTGATAATGATTTGTCAATTGCATAACAACAAGCTGAGAGTCTAACCTGACCACCAGATTGGACATGTTCCTTGATGATGGTTCAGTGAGAAGTGAAATTACAAACATGTACTCAACAATATTGTTGGTGGCAGTTCCAAGAAAGTCTACCCTGGAGAAAATAAGTTCTGACTCAGGTGTGTAAATGACCCAAGTAGCTGATGCAATGTGTCGTGTGTGATGACTGGCACCATTAGCGTATCCTACGTATGTTAAGGGTAATGAAGACATCTGCACAATGACAAATATGTATGAGACAAATAATTCAATGAATACCAAAAAATCCAGTCACATCAAAAAGAAGAAAAATTTATAAATACATAAAATTATAGAGCACATGCCTAGTGTAGTACTAGGCATTACTTTTTCAGATAGAGCTCATCTCGGGGCTTAGCGGGTGGGAATCCTTCCCAGTATTGAAGTTCATATTCCCCTTTTGAGAGGGTTTTCCTGATGACATATGGACCGAGCCATAAGGTTTGAAGCGTTCTTGCCCCCAAGAGGTCATGTCTATTAGCCTAGAGTAAAACAAGATCTCCCTCTTGGTAAGAATGAGGCTTGACCTTTTTGTCATACTAGGCTTTGACCCAGCGCTTCTGGGCTTCGAGTGCCAATTTGGCATCTCGATGAGTTTCATCCAGTTTATTTAGCTATAGCAGACACTCTTCTTCAGTAGTGGTGTTGTGCAAGAGTTCAACAATGATTTGTAAGGAAGGAATATGACACTCAATTGGTAAAACTTATTCTAGGCCATAAGCTAGTTGAAAAGGTGTGAAGCCTCTAGTAGTTTTTATTGAAGTTCAGTATGCCCACAGCATAGGATATAACATTCCATGCCATTGGTTTTTATTATTCCCTACTAACCTACAGATCATGGTCTTTAAGACGCCATTAACAGCTTCTACTTGGCCATTATCTTGGGGGTAGTAGGAGGATGACTGATCCTGTCGAAAACCGAGAAACGATGTTAAGTCAAACATCATGTGATTATGAAAATGAGACCTATGGTCTTTAACGATTGTGCAGGGCACACCGAAGCGACATATGACCTGATTGAATAGGAATAGTGCAATAGTTTTTCCATCGGCCTCGAAAGTGGGAAGGGCTTCGGCCCATTTCATGAAATAGTCCACAACTACAATAATGTAGTTGTGTCCGGTAGAGGAAGTAGGGTTGCAAGTTATGAATTCTATATCCCATTTTGAAAAGGGATCGATGGAGATAACCAGGTGCAGTAGTGTTGGAGGAGAGCGCATTTTATTTGTAAACACTTGACAAGGGTGGCACTACTGGATAGCCTTGATACAATCTTTGAACAATGTTGTCCAGTAGTAGCGTGCACATAAAATTTTCTAAGCAGTACATATGCCAAAAAGATGACAGCCACATGCCCTCGGATGGTAGTGATTTAAAACGTGTTCCGCCTCTTCATGAGTGAGGCAATGTCAAAGAATTGTATCAGCACCACAGTTATATAAAGTATCGTTGAGCACTAAATAGTGTCGCGCTTGGTGGTGGATGTGACGATGGTCACCTGACGATAGTTCATGGCGGAAACATTATGCTTGGAGGTAGACAAAAATGTCACCATACCAATGGTCAATAGAGTTGATCAGATAAACAACTTCATCTGGAAGAGGATCATGGGCTATCTCGTTGGGATGGACAATGGGAATATTTGGCAAAATTTCAACGAAGACTAAGGAATTTTTCACCTTGGCAGTAGTGGAAACCAAATTAGATTGTCGGAGGATTACTATCCATTTGGAATATTTCCCTCCAATGACTTGACTAGACAAAATGTGTCTCATGGGATTCTCCAAAGCAATGACGGTAGTCAGCCACAGAAGTATGCAATTTCGAAATCAGTTGACAGTGAAGACAACTACCAAGGACAGCTTTTCCACATGTGAATATCTGAGTTCGGGCCCAGCCAGGTGTTTCAACAGATAATATATCACATGCTCACTTAGGTCATCGTGATTTTGAGCCAAGACCATTCCTAGAGTGGATGGTGAGGCTGCTAGATAGATAAGAAAGTCGCGTCCATAGATGGGAGCACTAAGTAGTGGGGCTAATATAAGTGCCTTTTTCATGGCATAATTGTTATACAGCAAAATGACACCCTCATCAGCTCAGAGAGTAAATACATGATAGCTTAAGCAAAGACAAAGATCACAAGCCATGTTTCCACAGTAACGCTAGCTAAACACTCACAACATGCTTTATAAAGCTTCTCTGTAAGCTTAAGGGAGCGTCAGTGACCCTACCAACTCTAGTGGTTAGTTCGGGAACAACGTTAGTGGATTCTAATGAGCATCTAGAGGTCAAAGGAGTGAATTGAGTCATAAATATCTCTATATTCCCTCCTAAATCTACTCAGAAAAGCAAGGAAACATCTGAAGTTTGACCTATTTGTCGGATTTCTATATCCTAATGAAGGAGGCAAATGGGAAAGAGTTAAAAATCATGGCAACATCATTGCTTTACCTTAAGAGACTCATGGAGGAACTTGGCAACCGTAACTCAATTGCTACATAAGCAAATCTAGGGCTATGGTAATGGAGTTCAGATCATTTGAAAGGATAACTTACTTGATTGTCGAGCATAGTCTCAAATCTAAGCATAAGAAGTTGGTAAGAAGGGAGAGAGAGAGAGAAGTTGGAGGGGTAAAGGAAGGCTAATGCAACACATGGTTGTAATCACTCTTCCGACATTAATATAGAACTGCAGTTGTACTATCTACTCTTTGGTGTTGGTGCTATCAGTCAGTTATTTGTTTGTCGAATAATTTTTAGCATGAGTAGCTTAGTTATGTGTAACTTGATGCCTTTTATGTATGCATGTATTAGTTATCAAGGTTGTATGTTATGATTATGCTTGTCTCTTCTATGTGCATGACTTGATCTGGAGCGGGCTCAGGGGACTTCCACCTAGCTACGTTGTGCTTTCCAACAAATCTACACAGAGGCTTGAGGTAATCAATCTGTTTTGTTTTGATAGTTAGTTATTGTTTATGGACATGCATGTAACTCTGTGACAGCTGCAAATAATCTTATAGTCTGCCAAAGGTCCCTGGAAGACCTTTGAGGTTATCTCCATTCTCCATATACCGTGCATTTTATCGTATAACAGAATTGGCGACTCTGATGGGGACTATACATTTAGTTCCCGGTTCACCCTCAAATTTCTTAGTTTCCTCCTCCTTCTAAGCCTCCCTATACTTCTGCATTCTTTTTCTGGCCCATCAATACCTTGCTGCATTCTTCCCTCACATATCCAGCCTTGGATATGATCCTAAAAGCCCTGTTTTGAACTCTTTTCCCACACTAATGTAGGTTAGCAGAGTAAAAAAATCTTTGTAAATCTCTGTGTCTACACAAACAGTGCATTAGTGGACCTAGTAACTCTCTATGGCCACTACTACAGAGCGTTAGTCCCCCAAATTTTGACATACAACTGTGTCTATAAACTCAAATGGATGGGAAATCTACTCATGGACTGAAAGACGATCTACAACAACATTTAGGTAGCAAGATCTGTATCCTAAAAGATTTTTTTTTTTAGGAAATAAGTTTTTCTTTCTTTCTTAAAAGGTTTTATCAAAGAAAAATCAATAATCTTTTCTATTCATTCTTTTTCTTAGTTGGTTAAAATTTGCTTTATTTTGGTTTCAAATAGTTGTTAGAAAGCATTGGAAATATTTTTGTTGGTTATGTTGTGTATTAATGAATAGGATGCATGGAATAAATATGAATGTATGAAAGACTCTCACTCGTAGAATACAACTTATTTCATCGAATTGAATGTTTTCAAGCATTGTATTTTGCATGATTTTTGAGTGAGAGTCCCACCACACATCATACTCAACACCCCTACCGAAGACACTAAAAAAGTACACATAAAATTTACCTAAACTCAATCAGTAACTCTTTATAGAGTAAACAAACATTAGTTCAGGCTAGGATCTTGGGATAAGCAGTGTGAGTATACTGCCCAAGATCAGAAACCAAAACTAGTGTCATTAAAAGAGAGAAAATTCCTTTTGCACTCATACTACCGGGACCACTCCAGTCAAATTGGAGCTAAATATGAGACAACATCGGACTGTAAGTGAAGGTAGATTTCCTTCACTTGCAACTCCTTTGGGTATTTTGTGTATTGGGGATCCCTTCGTGGATTTCGGAGCTGAGTTAGGGACTCAGGTATCCTGCCCACACATCATAATATCTACGACTATGCCCCTCCCGGTAGTGTTTGTGATCTGAGGTATCCTTAGTGGCCATAATTTTAGGGACTTACGCAAGGTGACTCAAGCGGGCTTCCCTGGTACCTAACACAGACGAACCTACTTTGTCTTCAGTTTTTGGGAGGATTCTTGTCTTCACGAGAGTACTTGGCCCCTCAATCTGAGGTTTGAGTGAAGCTCTAGAGTAACCATAACTACACACTTCACCAGCCCTCTTTGTTATTCATTGTGATACTGGGCTTCATCTCCAGTGATTAGTGCTTATCAGATAGGGTCATTTCCCTTGGTCTGCTAAGTGTTTCACTTAGTGTATTTTTTATTTGTTATTTTTTTTACTTTTTTAGGCACCCAAATGTTATCATTGAGACATTAACAAATATCATGATAAAATTTATTGATAAAAATTAATGGTCATTGTGGGTACATCCAGCCCTCTTCGTCAATCTAGACAATTGTTACGACTTCCTCCACTCATTATGGAAGATCCACTGAGCTCCAGTGAACCATATTCACCATATTTGAGAAATGAGTCTCCAAGATCTCACACAGAATCTATTTGGACAACCGACGATTCAAGTTTACCGAAGAATTTCTTCACTGCATGATTTCTTCCTCCATACAACCCTCCGATCATAAATCTGTTGGACCCACTCTTGGTTCATGTGGCACCTATGCCCCCTGTCTATTTAGTTGGAACATTTCCATCCATCCCTTTGATGACTAAAGGGTTGTGTAACTTTGTAGACACTTTTGGTCCCCCACCACTTCCCCAATCAACAGTCACCACCACACCATTAATGGTGAACCCTGCTATCCAATTTTTCCTAGGTACAAACCCTCACATGACACCCTCCACGAGTGGAACCTAGCCTATGTCAGGTTCCACCCCTTTAGTGTCCAACTCTATACCTTCGACAAGTGCTCCATACAACGCTCCTTATAACGCTCAATATATCATGATTAGCACAGGTCCCCTCAACAAACAATATGTTTGGAATCCATTGTACAGTTCAAACCCCTAGATTCAAGTATCTGGGGGCACTCCCAATATGCATATACCGGTTGGGAACGTAATAGTTCCCCCTCCGTTTTCAAGCATGCATGGTTAGTCACTGATTGACATGAGCTCTCCTTATGTCAATCAAGGACATATGATTAGTTCTGTGCCAGGCGGGAATCCTCAAGGAGGTCCCAGCCAATCCATGGGGGAACCCTACTCACAATTTCAAATGAGTCAAGGGGGAACTACTTATCCTGGGGGGAAATTTTATACCCCAACATCACAATCCCCATGGAAATCCACATTACAACACCATACCCCAAGGCAACTACTATACAATGCAGCCTATGTATAATATTAGGACTTAAATGATGAGAGGGCCGCAAGGATCCTCAAGTCATATGTCCTAGCCTTGGTCTGAGTCGTGGGCACCACACACTCTGCCTTTCTTGGCAATGTTGGATATCCCCGACTTGTACAAACTTACAAATGACCCCATCTATGATAACTTACTTTCGCCTCCAATTCCTGCATAAAATACTAATAAACATCCCCAAGTTTGAAGGGAAATAAGGGGAGGATTCAGGCACCCATATCACCACCTATCATCTTTGGTGTGTTTCTAACTCCATGGTGGATGATAGTTTCCGATTACATCTTTTTCCCCGCACCCTCACTGGCAACACAGCTAAGTGGTACATTCAGTTACCACATGCGTCAATAAATACCTTCGACACTCTAGAATGGAATTCTTAAAGCACTTCCAGCTACCCGTCTGCTATGATATTGGGACATAGCTCCTCACTTCATTACATAAGGATACTGCCACCCACATCTCTGATCATATACATGAATGGAGACGTAAGCGAAGGTTAGTCAAAGCCTCCCTCTCAGACTATCTCTTAGCAGACTGGTTCTACAAGTCCCCACTCCCTCAAATCGCTAAGGATGTTGCCCTAGGTGGTGCATTCATAGAAGACCAATCCATACATCGTGCCTAGATCTATATGCTATAGATCTGATATATTAACAGTCTGGCACTCTTTACGTCGTAATCCCCAATGCCCCTGGCAACTCCAATGCTTTTGCTACTCAGCACCCTAGAGCATACGCCGATGCGATTATCAACACAACCTCCAGGACTATTGTAAAATAACTCAGCGATCACATTGCCTAAATGTCAATGGACCCCTCTATCAAATTGACTGCTCTTCCTACCACCGTGATAAACTATGTGAAGTCTACTCAAAAATCCAGTAGTAAGAACAAGGAGAATAAGAAAAATATCGCTCCTTCTGAGGAGTAGTTGACAAAGTAGCTAAACCCAAAGCAAAAGGCCACTGCACCTCCTGATGATGGAAAGGACAAACCCACTAGATTCCCTTGCAAAATTTGTCTTGAAGACCACATGACCTATCACTGTCTGCGTCTTCAAGAATGCACAGATTTCATTGCTAAAAAGGATACTTGTAGGACCCCCACTGTCCTTAATAATCCTTTCCCTTCTCACTAGAAGCAACACCTCATTGCAAACCAACCCCAACCCTCGCAAGCGGGAAACGGTGGTTCGTAAAATCCTTCAGTAGGTGAAGGATCTTCTACCATTTACACCTTTGAGACAATAGATCTACAAACAAGAACCAAATCTTATGGAGCTCCTGCCACTCATGCAGAGGAACCTTCCTCAAGTGAAAACCCACCGCCGCCAACGATTTTAATATCAAAAGGTTGGTTGTTGACCTTATGATTCACCCCCCTATAGGGGCACTTTGACGCACAACGCATAATACATCTACATGTGCGGCCCAAAACTACAGCATTAGAAGATTTGGCACAATCGTCGTTAGCGATGTTAGCACTCGAAGTATTAGAAATGTGTCCAGCACAAAGGAAAGCTTTGCTTTCGGCTATTGGTGGTATCGACCCACAGGATTCTGTGCTTGCAATTTTCGAAATGGAAATTATAAACCTCCCCTTTACCACCAACTTGCCTTTCAAGTGCAATTTTTTTCGAAAGGTAAAGGTATACATAGAACTGTCATCGACAAAGGTGCTTCTACCTACGTCATGTCAGCTTCATGTTGCCTCACTTTCGCTTCTCCAACCCTATCCCCGCCATCAAATTCCCTTAAAGCTTTTGACAACCACACGTTCATCCCAAAAGGTTACCTAGCTAGCTAACCCATCACTTTGTATGGGAAAATGATAACGGTGGACATAGAATTCCTAGATAAAAAGACTTGGCTATAATCTCTTGCTGGGTCACAGTTGGACATATGCCATGACGACCATTGTATCTACTGTCTTCCACATCATCCTATTTCCACTGGATGGAATGGTAGTCAAAGTGGACCAACTATCCTTTTCACCCCTGATTATTCCCTATTACCAAGCGGATCTGTACCCCTAGTACATGGTGTACCTAACTCTTATGTCAGTATTAGTACTACTCTACTAAAGGCTTTTTCCCTCATGGGTTGTTTCCCTCTTCAACCACCTAACGTTTCATAAAAGGTCAATATTATTACATTCATTCATCATGAACAGACTGATCCATGGATTCTACTGGCTACTTCAGACATTGACACTTATGGAGAAAAAATGTCGTTGTCACCAGCTGAATCGGCCTACCTAGCCATTCAATATGCATTCGCATCTTCAATGACTTTGGTTACTGTCAACGGTACCACCGTCCCTCCTATAATGGCTCCTTCTTTCGATCCACTCAATCAAGTCCTACATACATATGAATCTTTTTGAGAAATCATGAGTTTAGAAGAGCGACCTTGGGATGACTCACCAAATCTTGTCAGCTAACACACCAAAAATCATTTCCTCACCCTATATGACTATCCAAACTTTGGAGGTAGAAGGAAACATGGGCAAGCTTCACCTACCTTTTTAAGGAATTCTGTGATGTATTCACTTGGTCTTATGAGGAAATTCCCAACATAGATCCATTTATTGTTGAGCATGAGATCAAGCTTTACGACAATGCTAAACTTGTCTGTCAAAGGCTTCGACCGGTCCATCCCCACAAAATAGCAGCCATCAAAAACAAAGTGGAAAAGTTGTTACATGTTGGTTTTGTCTATCCTATTCCTTCTCTGGAGATTTTGCTTTAGTGAACGTCTCCACTCTCTACTCCATAATTTGTGGTTGCTCTACAACTTCCTGAGGTTCCTCTTTTTGAGCTAAAATCTCATCTTTCAGTGGAATCTAAATCTCCCTCTCAAGAGAGCACCACATAGATTTCTCCTCATCAAAATTTACATCCGTTCACACCACTATCATTATGAGTAATGGAAAGTACACATGTTATTTATGGGGAGTTTCTGTGTAACCCACAAATACCTTGAATTATGCGGTCAACTAAATCTTATTCCTTGAGTCTTTGGAGACATGGCAGTAAACAGAGGCTCCAAAAATCTTGAAGTATGACACATCCAAATTCCTTCCTTAGAAAGCCTCCTCCAGTGTAATCATGCCAAGAATCTGATGAGAACTTCAGTTCTACAAACACACTGTTGTATTGCATGACTCAACCCACAAATGCAAAGGTAGGCCTTGGTTATGCAACATCACCCTCATTGCTCCAAAATGATATGGATATTTATTTCAACCACTCCATTCTGATGTGGGTTGCGGGGTGTTGTCAACTCTCTTAGAATGCCTTCTTTCGCACATAAATTTTTAAATTCATTCAATACATACTCACCTCCATTATTTCTCCTGAGAGCCTTCACCTTCTTGTTGGTTTCTTTCTCAACCAGTGCCTTGAATGCTATGAACTTGGAGAATGTCTCATCTTTCTTCCTCATGAAGAGATCCAACACTTATGTGAGAAGTCATCAATAAAAAGGACAAAATATTTGTGTCAGGCAGTGGAGGCTATTAATAAAGGTCCACAGACATCAAAGTGGATCCTTTCTTGGAATGCATGTGCTTTGTTGTCCCAATCATGAAATGAGGATTTTATGTACTTCCCCAAGGTACGTCCTTTACATACATCATGCTGCTCAAGTGCTCCTTTAGGGAGGCTAGTGGATATTTGTTGTATAATATTCGAGGTGCCATGATGCAAATGGCCAAGGCTTACGTGCTAAAGTTCACCTACATCATGGCCCTGCACTTCCTTAGTTTTTAATGCAACAAAATCTTCCACATCTAACTTATATAGATTCTTCACACAAACCTCGACCTTCTTCACCTGTGTCATGGCTATGTGTATTAGGAATGTTTTTCCTTTGTTGAAGATCATGTCATAACCACGGTCTTCTAAAACTGCAATAGAGATGAGATTTTTCTTTAGGCCTAGAACAAACATAACATCCTTGAGCTTGAGAGAGGAGCCTAACTCCCTCTGACAGGTCATGTTGTACCTTCCGTCATCCCCTAGCTTGATGTGCATCTTGAGATATTTCTCCTTGAAGTCACTGAAAATGTCTCTACACCCTATCATGTGGAACAATGCACCTAAGTCCTAGTACCACACACTCCCCATCACTATTTTGGGCATGCATGCGATAAGGGTAAAGTCAAGGTCAAACTATAAATCCAAGGCTTCACCCACTAATCCTCCTAAGGTCTTCTTGATTGCCTTTTTCTGTGGGAACTTCATGGCATAATGCCCGTATTCATGACAATGGAAGCATTTAATTTTTGACAAATCTTTCTTCTTTCTCCCTTTTTTGGATTTTGGTTTGGTTTGAGATTTATTCCCCTTTTCCCTTCTTTCCCTTTTCAACCAATGCAAAGTTTTCTTCATCCTTGCCCTTGGATGAGGTCCCATCTCTGGTATTCTGCCTTATTTCCTCTTGTACCAAATCATACCATAAGTGTTCCCATTTCGGTAGTTTCTCCCTCCCGTTCACTTAATCTTGATAGTTATACCAAATCTTGGGAAGGCCCAGGAGGGATATTCTTACCAAGTCATCCTTTGAAAGAGTAACACCAACTCCTGCAAGTTCATCACGAACTTGTGTGAACCTCCTAATATATTGCAGGATAAAGCCATTCTTCTACATCTTGATATTTCAAAGTTTATCCTTGAGCACCAACTTTTTGTGGCCACTACCATTCTAGAATAGATTTGTGAGTTCCCACCACATTCCATAAGGATTTTCTTTCCCATGGAGCTTGCTGACAATGTGGTCTCATACTCCCTCCAATATTATTGTCCACACCTTGGCTACAACTTTCTTCCACTATGCAAGGTTTTGGGCATAAGATTATATTGGTTTTGTAACATCTCTCTTGATGTATTGTAGCAATCCATTTTCATCGAATACCTCCTCCATGTGATCCTTCCAGTGAATGAAATTAGAGTTACCTTCCAAGGCATACTCTAGCCTTAGCCCATTGAAGGTCATATTTTCAGTTCTTAAGAGATCTTGCTACACTGAACTGCAAATTCGAACCTCCTAAGAAACAAATTCGAAATTCCTGCTCTAATGTGAATCCTGCTATGATACGATGTAGAAATTATGGTGTAGATTTGCAGCTAATTGCATCCAAGTTGTCTACTAATGTGGAAATTCAAATTTTCTCAATTTAATCAAGGCAAAATCAAATTGAGAATTTCTTGCTGCATTTTTTAACAATCCTTTAGGTGAATCTAATCCATGTTACCAATCTAGCACAACAATGTGCTAACAAAAGCCAAGTGATATAAGTAGCGTTCGAAATAAATAAAACAGTCAAAAAACACATATTAAAACACAATCGATGGAGACCCCGAAAAGTACTCCAACTATGTTACCATCCATTAACGTTCTTCAAAAGTGCCTCCATCACTCCTCTCATGACACACACCTCTGTTTTCAGCCTCCATTGCCCTAAATACCATTAGTTGTTGTCAACCTCCATTGCTCTACTTCCCGAAGAAACCATCAATAGCATAAAGATGAACCCCTAATCCTTTACCTTTTTTACTTGTGCTTCATATTGAAAATTTTAAGACAAAAAATTATTTTGTCTTAAAATTTCCCTCCATGTAGTAGTGCATCCATGTGAATCCAAATAATTTACACACAAATATATAATGTTTATCATTTTTATATTAAGTAGGAGTTCATATAACCAAAACAACACCAACTACATACACCTTTGAACCATAATACATCAACAAAGTTTCTCTAAATGAACTAGTAGTGCATCCATGTGAATCCAAATAATTTACACACAAATATATAATGTTTATCATTTTTATATTTAGTAGGAGTGCATATAACCAAAACAACACCAACTACATACACCTTTGAACCATAATACATCAACAAAGGTTCTCTAAATGAACTCTATAATCCAAAAATAAGCATAGTACTAATGAGTAACTATAGCGACATAGTTGAGAGTCTAGAATTTAGAATTTACAATCTTGTCATATGGTACTAGTGTCTAGTTGTGGTTGCATTGATTTTTGAACCCCCATTGTCATGACCCTAGTGAAAACGTACACCTTCACTCAAGCCACTGAGACACACATGTCATGACAAAGGAGTTCAACAATCAATGCAATCAACATCAAGGTACATTGGTCTAGTGCTATTGATTCAATGTCAATTCCATACCATAATATATCATAGAATCCAATGGACACCTTGCAATCCTACCGATCCTGTATTCTTGAAAACTATTTAACCCTTGTAAATTTTGAATGGGATCTAAAATTTGACTTTCTCCAAACTAAATGAAGTTGGAACCACTCTGAAACAACCTAAAACAATTAATGTTAATAAGGTAAGGAGAATCTCAATTTTTACTTTAACTTAAAAAATTAAATATTACGATTAATTACTAGGGTAGGTTTTGTAGGGCCCTAGGGTTAAGATGTTTTTTTTTCCTTTTAAGTGTTTTTTATTAAAAAAATAATATTTGGTGGTCATTAGTTATTTTGCACTACATTCTTTGAAATTGGTCAATTTAGTAGAGAACTAGTCACTTTGGTGTTTTAAGATCAGTTCAATACAACACCAACCTTAGACAATTTGAACCACTAAACTAGACTAGTACAACTCTAAAACCATTGGGACCAACCAATTCCACTAGTTCTAGGCTAGTTCCAATAAGAGTGTGCCATTCTCATTTTCCTCTCAAGTCGTTTTGTTGGATAATTTCAAGAAGGATGATTTGGAGAGTGCCATAGTCTTACAATTGTGAGCACCTAAGATCATAAATAGTTATTCCTTGACAAACATAAATTTGCAAGGAACTAGTATAGACTTCCCAAAACATATTATATGAGGAAATGCATGCAAGGAACTATTAGAGACCTTCCAAGATAGTTACTCAGGACGTGCATGACCAAAAAGCATAAGAAAAAATTATCCACCCTCAAAAACCCTAGACAATAATTTGAAGTGTGTTGTAAAACAAATTGTTGTTAGGCTATTAATGCTACCAACAATCATTCCCTCTCCAATTTCACAAGAAGCTCCTACTCAAGCTACCTCCTCCACTATGGTTATATTAAGTTCTTACAACTGTGTGAGCTACAAGAAATTAAAATTGCCTTGGAATATCCACCAATATTAGCGAACTTGACTTCTCTGCATGCACCAACTATTTTGGGTTGATTGATCAGTTAACTTGATGATCACTGAGTTTGACTGAAGTCCCACTGCTTAAATGACCTTCCACTAGTTCCTCCAAAAGTTGAAACTATTTTAACTGACAACAACCTGAGATAATTGACCTTTATTGCTACAAATTAGCAATCACATGCATAATTGAACTCTAACTCCTCCAACTCGAATTTACTGAGTAAAATGGGTGACACAAGCCATGTCACACAAGTTGACATCATCCAAGTTGTGTGTTGACATGGAAATTGAAATTTTCTCAATTTAATAAAGGAAAAATCATATTGAGAATTTCTTGCTGCATTTTTCAACACATAGTTCAATGGAATGTATTACTTTCACTATGAACTTGGCATAGTTCACATGTTAAGGTCATAAGGTTTTGGGCTGATGTGGTGCTATGTGTTGTGTATATAAAGAATAGGCGTCCATATCATGCTATCAGAAACAAGACTCCCTATGAAATGTGGTATGGCCACATTCCTTCAGTGAGGCATCTCAGGGTTTTTGGTTCCTCTTGTTATGCCTTCATACCTAAGGAACAGAGAATAAAATCAGTGCAAGGAGTCACAAATGTATCTTCTTTGGGTACTCATACCTCCAAAGCATACCATCTCTATGATTAAGTGAATAAGAAGTTTAGAATATCTAGTGATGTGATCTTTCTTGAGTTTTCCAAGACTGACAATGTTGTTGAGCGGCAACTTATTTGCTTAGATAGATTCGAACATGCAAAGGGTTTTCAAGATTTTGATAGTGAAATTCCACATCTCCTTCTCTTAGCTTTATACTTGCTATGAAGAGCCATGAATAAATGAGGTTGAAGGAAATTCCTTCCCCTGGTTTGTCAGGAAAGAGCTAAGAGACTATTATTAGTAGGTAGCCAAATCTGATAAGCAGTGAGGGTACATGCAAGATACAAAGAAAGGCTTAATGCAAAGGAGTGTACTGACTATTTACATATCATGAAACATCTTCCATCCCACTAAGGCTGCCTTTAATTATGCCTGGTTAGTCATAAGATCATGTTGGTCACAACCTCCCTAGCTTAAATAAACAAGTGGTAATACTCTTCATCTTCTAAGCTATGTAATAAAAAAGTGAAAGGGAGGGAGACATGTAGAGAAACCACATGGAATGACTTTCATTTCTTGGAACCATGAATGTCATTGAAGATAGAATGATACGACAATGATAAGAATTCATTTAAGCTACACTAAGAGGTGTATTTAAAAATATGTGCTTTTTTTTCCATACCTACCCTCTAAACGGTTATGCATCACATGGATTCTTCATGTGGTCACTATATTCTATCATACCTTGGGTTCCTTGGTATTTTCATCTTTCTCCTGAGCTCCTTGAGAGTCATCTAACATTTCATCCTTCTTCGTGGAACTTGAGAGACATAATTGCGTAGTTTTAGTGGGCAGTGATTATTGTGGGATGAGGCTTTAGGAGGGCACATCTATCCAGTTTCGGGATGTAAGGAAAACATAGTAGTCAAGGGACAAAATTTCATAGCTTTTGGAGATAGTGGGTTCCAGCTGAGGGAAGGACATTGGAGGAATTCACTATGTAGTTTTGAATGCTAAGGGAGGTTGGGATTTCTGTGCATTGCATAGTTCCAGTAGGCAAAGGAAAATCTTGAAGGTTAGAGATGTCAAGTGAGCAGTTCAAGAAATTTGGATGAGGATAGGTTGCTAGGGAAACTTTGAAATTTCTATAAGTGTGGGATTAGTGGAACTAATGTGAAGAGTGATAAAAGTTAACTATGATCACACACTTGAACACTTAACAATACAACATAGACCATCTAGATCATATAATACATACTTCTTTTAATGAAACAATCTTTGTGGCAGCTTACGACAAGTGCAGCTCCAATGATAGACTTTGTGAGGATAAAGGCGACACCTGTGTAAGAGTGTGTGAAATGAGTGCGAAACATGTCTATGTTGTGAGGACAACCCATTCTCACAAATATTTCCCCTTGAAGCAAAACAAACCTCCCTTTGCATGACAAGCGACAACCCCCATGCCCAAAGATGACACATTCTATGTAAAGATAAAGCATGAACGACTTTTAATTGTTAATTGTCTTAAATATGTTTCATCTAAAGTGGCCATTGTCTTTAATATAAAGTTTTGTCTTAAAATATTTTTGTCTTAAACTCCTTTTGTCTTAAATATAAAGTTTTGTCTTAAAATAATTGTCTTAAATTGTTTTTGTCTTAAATATAAAGTTTTGTCTTAAAATAATGTTGTCTTAAGCTATTTTTTTCTTAAATATAAAGCTTCGTCTTAAAATGCTTTTGTCTCAAACTACCTTTGTCTTAAATATAAAGTTTTGTCTCAAAACATTTGCCTTAAATTAATTTTGTCTTAAATAGAAAGTTGTCTTAAAATATTTTTGTCCCAAACTTCTTTTGTCTTAAAATATTTTTGTCTTAAACTATTTTTGTCTTAAATATAAAGTTTTGTCTTAAAGTATTTTTGTCTTAAAGCAAACTCTTTTTGTCTTAAAGCAAACTCTTTTTGTGTTAAAGTTTATATTTTTGAGGCAATTCAATTAATATTAATTTTTAACGTAAAATAACTAAAATAAAAAATGATTTTTTGAGACAAAAGATTCATTTTGTCTGAAAAAATGTCTCAAAAGTGCCCTTGGTGTAGTAGTGTGTTATTTGTAAAACATTGGTTCTAATTGATATTTTAGCCTATGAGAACATACATATTGTGTTCCTTTTCATTTTATGGTGTTCTATTGTGCCTAGGGTTTATGCTAAGTTAGGAATTGTAGGTTAGTTCCATTTGATCTTTGCTTATTATTTGTGATCTCAACATGTGATCATAGTGGGGATGAACCTCCTTTTCCTATTCAAAAAACCTTTTTAAGTGTTTTTCAAAGGCATAATATTGATTTTGTGTGGTCCTTTTCTTGTCATGTACAAGAATCTGTACCCTACCTATGGCCTATAGACTGTGCCTGCTTCCACTACAATTTACAGAACCCTTTTTTTTAGATTTCTTAGCTAGAGTTTCTAAGGAACCACCTCTCTTATTTTAATTTAGAGGATTGTCCTTGGGGTATATTTTTCTTTAAATTATTAATTAATCTTGGAAACTATTTCCTAGTGTCAATATCACTATGGAACTAGGGTTTCTTGACTACTGCTTTACAATCGATGTGCCATTTGTTGTGTTAGGTGAAAATTTATTTCTATTTCGAAAGTTTTATATGGTGTAAAATGCTAATTAAGCATTTTAATATTGACGAGTATCTCTCATAATAATGCAGCCTAAGTTTTAGATAGACCTAAAAGTTCCCCCAAGAATGCATGCAACTGGACCCATCGAATTATTTTTCAAAGGAAGCTAATTTATGACATGGTGGATCCATAATAGTTACTGTTATTTTAGTTAATGGGGAAAATTTATTTGTAGCAAATATAGGGGTTTCAAGGGTTTTTATATGTAAAAGTGGCATTGTTAGTCAACTCACTCTTAATCATGAGCCAAATATTGAATGCCAAAATATTGAGAAGAAAGGGTGGATTTGTGATAGTCCTCCGACGAACCACTACAAATTCTTTGAAAAATTTAATTTTAATGACAACATAAATATTATTTTTGATTTCTAAATTGTATAAATTTGTGCCTTATTTCTAGGTCAAGAGTAATATTTGAATGGGCATAAGGAGGAATTGTATTCTTAATGGAGTTTTTTTTTTTTATTTTAGATGATGTACCTCAATTTAATGGTCAACTTTTTGTAGAAAATTCTTTTTATGATAAGAGCTTGAAGCAATATTTAAGTTCATAACCAGATGTGAGAGACAAGACCATAGATGTAACCACAAAATTTCTCATTTTGGCTAGTGATGGATTTTGGAGGGAATGACTTTTTTCCAATTATTGACTTATTTCCCCGATTATTGTTAGAATAATTTCTTTTTTATTACATAATTATTTCATGGGAAAAGGCATCCATGATTTTTTATTATTCATGTATTATAATTAATTTTACTTGAATATACCTATGCGTGAATACCAAAGAGATTTTTTTTTTAAGTTCTTAAAGAAATGGACCCCAAGGATTGCATTGGAAAGAGAGGATTTTCTTTCCCTCATGTATGAGGTGGGAGGGGTATTTATTTTCACAATACCTAGAATTGCATGCAACCTTATCCCCTAAGGCATGTTATAGGAGCACGTAAAACTATAACAAGAATGGAAAGTGGATAGATTAACACTCTTTTGAATTCACCAATTGAACCAATACCTATTGGGAAAAATTTCTTCTATGAAAGAATATGTAAATTATTAACACAATTGCTTTTAAAAATAAAGGAATATAAATCAAGTATACCAAAAAATGGCTTGAACTATAAGAAGTCTCGAGAATTCCATTGATTCAAATGTTGAAATCTGTTTATTAATTCATTCAAAGATGGTTACATTTATACTTGAAAAAAATAACTGAAACACTTCTAAGTAGAAACACCTAATTTATAACTAAATCCCTAACTGTATAGAAATCATGAAGGATTACAACATTTTCCCCCTTAATCTGAAGGGACATGTGACATACCAAGTAAAGATCTAAATTTTTCGAAGTGTTGAGGTCCCAATGTTTTAATAAAAATATCTACAATTTTTTTTTTTTTTTTTATGTTGGAGAATGTGTGAGATGAATTGTTTAGGCCTCTACATATGTGGAATCAAATGCTACTTAGTGTTGATATGTTTGGTTTGATCATGAAACTTTGGACTATTAGCCAATTTAATTGCAGAATAGTTGTCAACAAATAAACTAGTTGAAGCTTTTTGTTTCTACTGCAAATCTTCAAGTATTTTCTGAAGCTAAATGATTTCCTTAGTGGCTTGAGCTACTGCAACATATTTGGCTTCACTGGTAGAATCCATAGGAACAAATTTCTTGAGTGATCTCCAACTTGTGGTTGTTGATCCAAGATTCATCAAATAGACAGAAGTAGAGACTTCATTCTCTTTATCTCCATCAAAACCAAAATTTGAATAACCCATAAGATGGAAGTCTAAAACTTTGGTATATTTCATGCCATAAGTTTGGGTTCCTTTTTAAATATTTCAGTACTCTTTTTCCAGCAACCCAATGCCCCTCACACGATGATGCATGATGCATAAATCTGGAAAGTATTCCTACAACAAATGTTATATTGGGATGAGCAATAGATAAATAAATCAAACTTCCAACAAGTTTGTTGGATCTTCAAATGCTTTTCCTTCTTCTGAAGTAAGTTCCAAATTATTCTCCATTGATGTAGCAATAGGATTACAATCCATCATACTATATATGTTCAATAACATACCAACATACTTCTTCTCATGTTGTGGTTTTTTATCAATTGTGGTTTTTTATCAACTTCGATTCCAAGATTATAATGAAGTAAACCTAAATTTGTCATATCAAAAACCTTTTTCAATTCCTTCTTAATATATGATATATATTCACCATTGTTTCTTATGATCATCAAATCATCAACATATACAACTAGATATACAATAGATCTTCCAACTTTCTTAACTAAAAGAGTTGCATCATCTAGGTCAAAATGTTTATAATTTAACTTTAGAATATTTTCAGTTAGTTTCTCATACCATGCTCGTGGTGCTTGTTTCAAGCCATGCAAAGACTTCATTAGTTTTGTAAACCTTTTGTTCTTTAATAGAAAAACCGTCTAATTGAAACATGTAAACATCTTCTTTCAAATGTCCTTTTAAAAAAGTAGTTTTGACATTCATGTGATGAATTTTCCACTCTTTCTAAGCAGCAATAGCAAAAAAATATCTAATAGTCCCCATTTAGTTGTAGGATCAAATGTATAGGATCAAATGTATATGTATAGTCAATACCCTCTTTCTGTGCATATCCCTTCACTACAAGTCTTGCCTTGTGTTTTTCTATTGAACCATCAACTTTATACTTAGTTTTATAAATCCATTTGTAACCAATAGGTTTGATGCCAATAGGAGGATCCACCAGCCTCCATGTGCCATTTTTTATGAGAGCATCATATTCCTTTTGCATTGCATATTT